>BPLS01028648.1:105077-125563 GCA_019656275.1 Rhododendron kiyosumense | reverse complement strand
CAAAAATGGCATCCCTCAATCCGGTTCTTATTATTTAGGAGCATGGAGATATGGGAATGTGGAAGAGCGGGTAATAAAAGATTTTCTTCATTGAATGGAGTTTGTTCAGACGAAAATAAAGGAGCTTGAGGTTGGACGAATGAAGTTTGTTCAAACATGTATGAAAGGCTTTTATTACCAGAGAAAGAGCCATTGAAAAGTAGAAAAGAGTTGTTGGAAAATGGGGAGAAAAATGGGTAGAGGCTTTCTTTGATCCAGATTTGAGCAAAGAAATGGGTAAAACCAAAAAATGGGGAAAGATTTGGATCATGATTGGAGATCCATGTCAGCCCTGTCTTCGTCTAGTTCAGCATCTTTATGGATTTCGGTGTGTGTGTGTTTATATATTCTGTATGTGTGTTTTTTATATTTTCTTGAATCTATTTCTCATGACAGAAAAGGTGGTCTTGAAAACCTAAACATCCTATCTATGGCAGATTTGAAGAAACATCCAATTAGATTGTTTAGACCCAATTTTCATGATTGATTTGAAGAAATATTTCATGATAAAATACATGTGTTTGAAAAAATGGGTCGGTTCGGATTGGACCCAACCCACACGAGTTATGTGATTGAATTGGTTAGAAAGATGAGACAGGACTCCTAGTCTCTATTTGTTAGGAGAGTTCAAAGATAATAAATCAGCTATATGGCTATATCTATTAGGACACTTTGAACTCTTAGACTTGAATTTATAAATACAGTCCTGCAGATATTTGGAGATACACACAATAACAAAGAGTTAGAGTTTCATGATCTCTTCCAGGGTTTCTATCTAAGAACCCTAGGATTTGTGGTGTGGATATTAAGATCAAACTCTCGTAGTCTCCTCTACCAAGCGTGAAGAGAAGACGGTGTTCGAGAAGGCGGTGTTCGTGAACGTAATCGGTACTTGTAAAGCAGGCCTCAGTTCGTCGATTGTGAAATACTTGAAGCATCTTAATTTCGCTGCGCTTCAATCGTGTAAGTCTTATATGATTTACGAGCTTTCGATCATATAAAGTTAACATGTTAGTTTCATAATTGATTTAAAGGATACGTTGAAGCTACGATCCTCACATCCAATCTCACAGTTTTTCTCTCCAAAATGATATGCAGCCCTGAGCCTACAAGAACGATTTTATTAGATTACTAAAGATAAACATGTTTGTAATCCTACACCCACCCACTACACTCACCAATTGTACCATAAAGTACTAACCATTTTTTCCTTACCAATACCTCATTCTCATTTTACCAAAGCTTTGGTTTCCCTTTTTTTTTTTTTTGGCATTTTTGCAGTGTAATTTGTCATGTCAAGGGATCGAGCCATGATACCCACATTCACTTTATTCTCATTTGATTTTCTTATTATCGGATGTCCCGAACAACTTCTGCGCTCTTTGCTAATCCCGAATCCTTCAAGGAAATGTCTAGACAAACTTCCATAGACCCTCAATCAAATCTTTCTTTCTTTTTTTTTTCTCTGACGGTGGAAATCAAACCTACTAGTTCAAAATAAGCCGCTAACAATCGTGCTGCTTCCCAACCAATACTCAAGGTTTCAGAAGTCTTTACACCATCATCATTCGAAAAGCACTTCTCAAATCTCAGCACAATCAACATCATTAATTTATCAAACAAAGAAAAGTAACATTTTTCATTCTTCTCTCTGTCATCAATTTATCAAACAAAGAAAAGTAACGAGTTAAATCATAAAATTAAACCATAGTGTCTCTCATTTCACTTCATTGTGTATCGATTCATTTCTAATACGCTCTCCCAATTCCGATATTCAATTGATGCCCTTAATGTATGCCTCACAAATATGTGGCTTCGGAAAAGGTGTATTCGGGTATTGAATAAAGTTTCAATTCCGATTCCGAAAGATCAACTAAATGAACATGCACAATGACTAGCACAAAACATGGCCATCGCCGGCCTTGAGCTAAA
Source organism: Rhododendron kiyosumense (assembly GCA_019656275.1). Classification (NCBI taxonomy): domain Eukaryota; kingdom Viridiplantae; phylum Streptophyta; class Magnoliopsida; order Ericales; family Ericaceae; genus Rhododendron; species Rhododendron kiyosumense. The sequence continues at coordinate 123,592 of BPLS01028648.1, read as the reverse complement.
CCTCAAGGTGCCGGCACTTTAAATTCATTTTTTTTCCGTAATTTTTAGAATCCTTTTATTTTGATATTCCTTATAAAAGTCCATTCAAAATATGTATATTTGACTATTGCTGCTACAGTTAGACGGCATCCGTAAATTAAAAGTGTGACTTTGTTTCATTGGATTTCCTTTCCTTTTCTGTTTTTGCTCTGTTTTAATTCATCCAATGATATATTGGATGTTTTTGCCATTTCTTTGGTTTTAGCTTCTGCCCATGATTTCGCTTGGGTCCGGGTGCCAACATAATATAGTTGGGATGCTTTCTATTATCTATACGCTAAAGCTTTAACCCTCCTCTATATGTACCCTCTTATCAAGTTATCAATTACTTTTCTTTGCGGATAAAAAATTATGTCACAAGAAAGGTTGAATAGGCCGCTATACATGAAATTGTGAAAAGATGGATTATGTGTGCATACTTAGATTTTTTTTTCCTGCGAAATTGTACAAGGGTGATATTTATGTTTACAAAATCTTGTGATGTGCGGTTAATTTTTTTTTGATTTAGTAATATCTAAGAGTATCCACAATGCTATAATCAAATGTAAAAGGTTTTTAAAGTTAACAATGTTGGTGCAAAATATGGCTCACAATGCTATAATCAAACTTAACATCTCTTTAGAAATAATCAAATTTTGAGTTTGGGATAACCAAAACTAGCAACTTTTTGACAATAACCAAATTTACTGGATCCACATATTCTCAATCAAATACATCTATTCTATCTCTCTTCCTTTTTCCTCTCTTTCTTTCGAAAAATATTTTTCAAAAAAAATATTTTACTAATTTTTTTTAAAATAATTTTTTTTTCAAAAACTATTTTCAATTTCTAGTAAATAGTTATTATTAGTTTCAAAACTATTTTCTACTTTTCATAGTTTTTAGTTTTTTGTAGTTTAAAAAAATGATATTATAACAAGTTTTGGTTATCTAATTTTGATTATGCCATTGTAAACATCTACATTGTTAATCTTAGCAATATCTTAAATGAATAATCAAAAGCTGATGTGGCAACTTTTGGCTATTAATTTTTGATTATAACATTGTGGATACCCTAAGTGCTGCTTTTGAAATCTTATAATGTTCGGTATTACTACTATAGAATTTTCCTCGTTGATGATCATGAGTACTTGTGTTTGGTTTAAAAATGCATGTGCGTGACTTATCTAGTTTATTTGCAAAAATTCTTATAGGGTCCCATTTTGTATTTCCATTAATTGTAGGCTTCTAAAAAATTAGAGCCGACACTAATGGCCGACTTACCAAAAAATATATCTCAGGCTACATATCGCAATCCATGACAACGTCCTTCTGCGCTTAATTGGATTGTTATCGAGCGAAAAATGGCTCAATTATATTACCTATGTTTTATTATTGTTGCAGTTACGAGGGGATTGGTAATGACGTACGATTAGGGATAGAAATTCATAATGAGTAGTTTTCATAAGGAAGGTTTTTTTTTTTGATAGGTAACAAAATTTATTAAAACTCAGCAAAGAATACATCGAGGAGGGCAAAACTCCAGATACAAGAAGACCTTGGAGCTAAAGAAAGGCAAAGAAAGGCCAAAAGAAAGAAAAGAAAGGAAAGGAAAAATGAATTCAATGAGACATTGAAAAAACAAAACCACAGTAAAGAGTGGAATCATCACAGCATATTGCGCAGCTTGAAATTGTGCTGATTAATATGTTCCAGCACGCACCATAACTGGCCGGCCACTAATCCTTACACCACCAAAAACCTCCTAAATGGAGTACCCTACATAGGAGGATTCTTCCAGCTGAACAACACCTCAAACGCAGCCAACAGAGAGCAGCAATGCAGCAGAGCAACAATAAAATCACAGGCATAGTCAATGGCGGACCCAGAAATTTGACCCAGCAATGCCTCTTAGCCCTCCCAAAGTGGGAGTTGAATACAACCAAACTTAGGAATTCATACAACCAGAATATCAGCAGCTTGACTACCATTCCCAGCTTAACAGCTAGCAAACATCCTTGAACCTCTTAGCCCTCCAAAAATTGGAGTTGAAAGAGTAATCTCATCTCTGCTCTAACCGTAGTATTTTGATAAATCTTCAAATTTATTTTGTAATTATAAATTTTATATTTAATTCTAGACCGAAAAAGATCACTCTAATGAAAAGATACAACCCAATTACACAGAAGGTTGAATGCTTGGGTACACTCCTATAACCCGTGTCTACATGAAATTATTAATTGTTCTTGGAGCCTCACACTGGCAACTCCACAGCTTGTTGTGGGTGTGCAAGTGAACACCGAACATAAAATATTGTTGTTACGGCCTAGCATTTTTATTTATTTATTTATTTACATTGCCTTTTATTAGTGGAGTGTTATGGTTGGGTCCTAATTAATTATTTTGTGCGCTCTGTAGGTAATATTGACACGATTGTAATCTTTGGAGTATGAGATTGATTTTGGGTAAAACAGCGGTACTGGATGGTAATTCTGTTAGTTTTTATTAGGTTGGATCAGATTATTAGAAGATATATTTTTGCTATTTACTTACCTAAACTCTAATTAACTAATTAGCTATAATTGTGGGATTATGTGATTAGTGGGTAGTTTATAACGCGTACGGGTGGAGATGCAAATATAGAGGGTTTAGGGTTATATTAAGAGAACTTGGTTATATTAAAAGAACTCCTGACGTTTGAGAGAGAGAAGTAGCCGCACTTTGAAGGGGAGTTTTCTTGGAATTCTTTTGAGGTAATAATACTCCATCTCTCTCGTTTCTGTCCATCTACCTTTTCTCATAGCAATTGGGTCCATAGATTGGAGACTATTATGGAGTTAATTTGTGTTTTATATTGAGAGAAAGAGAGAGCCCGATCGATTTGGGCAGATTGTCGTGTGGATTTTGTGTGTGCGACGTGGTGCGGGGTGGTGTGTGTGCATTGGTGTTGTGGATGGTGATTTTGGTGTGTCAGAGAGAGATCTCGATAGTTGGGTGCATGCGCAATCTTGGCTTAATGCATGAAAAACTAGTATATTATATTGGAAGGAGGAAGAAGTTTTGGTGTTATTGGCAGGAACATATTGGGTACATGAAGAACAGATTATTGGGTTTGGAGTTTAAGTTGGGTTTTGTAGTTTCAACTGGTGGCTTGCTATTATCTTAGTTTCGGTTCTTTTTCTTAGGTAGTTTTAGATTGTTATAGAATTATACTTGAAACTATAGTTAGTGATTACATGATTTTATTGTTCAGGCTAGGCTCGGTTTCTATTTGTTCGAGTTGCATTATTTTTGGACCCAGGTGAGTAGTTAAGTATGTTAAGTATTTTTGAAAGATTCCTGTGTCCCTTAAAAGTATTTCTTTCAGAAATTTATATGAATGTTATTCAGAGACTCAAAACTGTTTATAAGTTGTTCTATAAATTGGCATGCGATGAATTTTCTGAGATCAATTATTAATATTCTTTTTGGTGAGAACTTGGTGGATATTAATGGGACCATTTATTTCGGAAGTCCAGGGAACTTATTCCTTCTCGTGTTGGTGACCCTAGCCATTGGGGAAAAGACCGTGTTAGGCCGGTGACCCTATTGCTCAACAGCTTTCTTTCGCCGGATCATCTTAGGGAAAAGTACCATGGGCTGCCAACCCTGGTGACTCTAAGTTCGATATTGGATCCAATTTTGTTGAGATTTATTTTGGCCATGGTACTGTTTGATTGTGGTTCCCCATTGTTGATGAAGTTATTGTTGTGATCACCACCAAGAATATTTATTTGGTTAAATACTTCATTGATTAATTTATTATTCTATTGGACACATCGTATGCCAAATTATGTTTAATGGCAAATTATTTTCATCCCCGCTTTCAACTTTATTTAATATACATACTTGCTATTCACTGAGCTCGTCAGCTGACGGATTTATTCCAACTTCTCTTTCAGGCAATTTGGGGAATTAGGCAAGGACTCTGGCGACATCTCGGGGATTTCTTTTGTTGACCTCCTTAGGGTGTCTCATTTTAGTTTTATTTTAAAAATCGCTTTCGCATTTGAAACAATTATCAGATAACAAATTCTTTTAATTATTGTTGGATTATTGGATATTGTTTGGTTCATGGATGGTTGTACCCCATGTTTATGATTGAGACACATTTGGCTTTTGATTTGATTAATAACAAAAAAGAGATCATTTGATTTCCGGTTACTTTGATTTATTTAGGCTGCGTGTTCCATGGATTAGCCTCATGGTTCACGACCGGTCACTTCTCATTTTTGGGGTGTGACAATTGTAAAGACAAAATTTGATATTACTATATTGAATACACTACCCAATTAATTTTGAACACCCTACGCAATTAATCTTATCAAAACAGTTCATTTTATTCAAATTTATTTGTTAGGAGGCCATGCAGAAATTAAGTTCTATTAGATATCGTAAGTGCTTGATATGTACATCTATTTTGTTGGGTTAGAATTCTCGAGTGAGAATTGAATTTTTAGATCAAGCGGTTAATGATATGTATATGAGTTGAATTGTTGTATGGTCTCCTAATAAATCAATTTGAATTAAACGAATAGTTATGATCGTCAAATTGACACCCGAAAATGGTCTCATTCAACAAAATGAGAAATTTTTTTTTTTGGCGCTCTATAATGCAAATTATGCAATGGGAGATGAGTGAATGAATGATTGATTGGTTGCATTCGATCAGTGAAAAAGATGTATTTCGTATCATTAATTATGAGGTTATTATGTAATGGTTTCAAAATATGAAAACTCATCAGGACAATTGTAATGTCTTATGTATTTTGACTATTTTCATGTTTTTTCGTCTAACCGTTGATGGTAATAGGAGTATCCAATTTTATTTCATTTTATTTTACCTTTTCTTGTTATTGTTATAGAGCTTGTGTAGTTTTTTGCATTTTCTTGAAAACCTAGCTAAAAATTTCTGGAGCCGCCACTGAAGTACCGCCACGTGATGCTCGAAGGGCCTCCTCCATCACCACACTTTCACACAGGACCATGATAAAGTGTAAGGACTCTACTAGAATGTGTGGTAATGAAGACTTCTGGAACACCTTAATTCTTGTATTTGTACGTGGGTTTGTGATCCCATAAGTCCCCTTTGGAAATGTAGACTTCAATTTAGAATTATTTTTTAGGAACCGGCGCCACCCCCTTAGGGCAAAATTTTTGGTTAGTAAGGTAAAAAATTACATTCATATGTAAGTTATTGTTGCTTGTCAAAAAAAAAATAAAAATTGTAAGTTATTGATTTATTTTGCTAACCTAAAGATATAATCCAATTGAGAGGCTAATTATAAGGTGTATATATACGCTGACAAATGTAATGTAATTTACAATTGATCCCAAATGACTTATTATATTTCGAAAAAGATGCAAGAGGGTCACATTCATAACGCTACGCTCTAAAAAGAAGAGTATACTTGGAGATTTTAAAGATTTTTTTTGTAGGTCAAACTAACAAAATTTGACTGCAAAGTATCAAATATAATCCTTGTGTGAAATTAAATTTGACCTCTGTAGACCTCACACCCACACCCTAAATAATTGTACCCTTGTGTCATTTTCCTTCCCCTATAATCCAGAGGGGAGAGTGAAAACCTTTTAATTAGCCTTCTCACGGTCATTGTCTTTTTTTTTGTTGTAAAAACTGGATGTTGATCCGATCAATTTACACGTACTTGGACTGAAATGCCAGGTCCCGTTCCTCCTCCCGTCAGCGATCTACGTTCTATTCCGGCATATGAGAACCCCCTTTCGTGAGTTAATTGGTCGGCCCATGAATCCCAAAACTACCTAGACCCAACCAATCAGAACTCATTTATTTCGTCGAATTCAATTGGAAAACCCTAGGCGGTGACATATGTAAGTGATTTGGAATGGCTAGACTTCGTAAGTGGCAATTTCTAACCCACAATTCCAATTTTTTTTTCTTTTTTATGGTGATTTCACAGTTTTTGTCATGATTTCGTTATGTTTGTTTTGATTTCTCCAAATATTGTCATGAGTTCTGTTTACTATAGTTTCATAAGGATAATTTTACAATACATATTCATGATAGTTTATGCTGCATGGTGATTCTTTGTCATGATGTTCTGTAAGTGTGTTTCAGTTTTTCAAAAATTTGTCATGTTTTTTGTTTACTTTAGTTTCGTTGGTACCATCATTCGATTGAGGTAGATGAACAAAACATGATCAATCCACAAAATATGACAAGTTTTTATACGAAGATTTAGTCATTCTACATGTATCAAAATCATGATTAACTTGAATGGGCATAACTAGTGTAAACTGATTTGACCATTGGTAGAAACATTGCTTGTAGTTTTCAATTTCAGACTAATTTGGGTCATTCCTAGAATCATGCTCACTAGAAGTAATTTTAACAATTACATTCTCATAGGTGGGGTGTGTTTATTTCCGGGTGCATGGAAGGGAAAACTAGTTAACTTGTATACCTAATTGTTGGGCTCTTTCTGTTTCATATCTAGGCCTTACATGCTGCCATTCTTCTGTTCTAAAATTGGCTAGCTTTGTGTGTTCCGATTTCTCAAAATTTTGTCATGATTTCACATCTAGATAACTTGATTTCCCAAAATAAGTTACATCGACATGCTATAACTGAAAGGATATTATGTGGAAGAAGCCCTTAACATGTAAGGAAAAGTTTTACTAGGTCGGTAACGGGCAAGTGTAACCATTCACTATATTGTTTATTGTTTTGTCTGCTGCAAATAGTATTGACCAGAATATGAGGGACTTCCTGTGGAAATGAAAGCGGAGATGGTAGAAAGACAAGCTTTTTGATTTCTCAAATTTTGTAATTGTTGGTCCAAAAGCAACCCAAGAGGGGGGTGAATTGGGTGTCACACTGGCTTTTAGCAATTTAAAAAACTAAGTGTGCGACAAAAATAAATCAGCACAACAACACAATAATCTTAACGAGCAAGCTAAAAATCAGATAACACAGTAGATGCAGAGAATAGTTCAACTGATTCTTAGACTTTAATGTATGGTCGAAATTAACTAAATAAGCAAGCTATTTTATCCCAAGTCAAATTCGAAGATATTCAGTTAACTCAAGCAATATTAGTATGCAAAACGTAAAGTAAAAGAGTAAGGGAAAGAGAAATCAAACACGAGAATTTTATAGTGGTTCGGTCCGCAACTTCACGGCCTACTCCACTCCCCAAGTGTCCTACTCGGGAATTGCTGCATTATCTTTAATAGTTGTTACAAACCTCTAGCTTTGTGGGTGCTAGAGAACCTTACAACGAGCGATTACTCCGAATCCACTTCCAACTAGTTAATGCCTTGTTTGGATCAGGATTTGAAATTTTTTTTGAAAAATTGTAGGGATAATAAGTGGAGAGAGATAGAGAGAGAAATGTTGAAAATAGGGAGAATCTAGGAGGAATCTAGGGAATATTTTTTGAAAAATGCTTTTTGAAAGGCAAAAGGAACAAGACATAAGACTCCGGCGCTAGTTACACCTAAACCCAAACAATTTTTTTTTACCCAAAAATCACTCACAAAAACAGTTCAATCTCAGACAAGGGTGTGAATCCCTTTTACAATATCGGTTCAAAGTTACACTCAAACTAGTGTAAGAATATTCAAGATGAAGAGCAAAGTAGACTGGGAAATTTCAAGAGATAGCTCACAACAGATTTCTTCCAAAGTCGTGTTTTTTTCTGCACTTGTTCTTCTCTTCTTTTTATTCTTGAAACCCAATTGAACGTTGGGAATTTTCTTCTAGCCGTTGCAAAGAATCAGCCACAATCTTTCCTTCTTTGATCTTTCCATCTTCAATATTCCAGCAACAAAATTTCCTCTTTCCTTTGCAAACCCTTTCCAGCCGTTAGAAAAATAGGAAGAGATTTTCCTTAATCTCTCTCCTTCAATACTCTTGTCTATTGGAGATAGCAATCTGATGAGGAATCCTTCCATTTGTATCTTCAATTCACCCATGAAAATCCTCTTTGATTTTTCAACGACAACTAGATTTTCCTTTCCGTTCATCGCCTCTTCCTTTCTCATAAACGCAGAACCTAGGTTAGGAAAATAATCTCCTGTACAAAGCACAGCTTGGGAATCTTATATATATGAGGGAATTGCTCATAAGTCCCTATAATATGGAGTAATAGCATAATTAGTTCAATAGAAACATATTATTCCAATAAAGCCCAAAAGACTAATGACGTATGTTTGTTATCATCAAAATCAAGAACCTTGGGGCTAACAGTAATGATTTCGGTATGAGAGCTTTGATTTCTCCAAATTTGATTTTGGTATGCGTTTTTGACTTCTCCAAATTTTTTTGGTGATTCCACAAATTTTGTCATGATTTTCGGTAGGTGTGTTTCGGTTTCTCAAAAATTTCTCAAAAACATGATCAATTCACAAACATGATGAGTTTTGATACGAAGGTTCAGACATTCGACTTGTATCAAAATCATGATTAACTTGAACGGGCATAGCAAGTGTAAACTGATCGGACCATTGGTAGAAATTCTGCTTGTAGTTTTTTATTTCATACCAATCTGGGACGTCGTTTCTAGAATCATGCTGACTAGAGGTAATTTTAACAGTTAAATTCTCATAGGTGGGGTGTTTATTTTCTTGGTGTATCGAAGGAAAAACTAGATAATTTGTATACCGAATTGTTGGGCGGTTTTTGTTTCATATCTGGGCCTTACATGCCCTTCTTCTATTCTACAATTGGCTAGCTCTGTATTTTACTATGCCCTACTCTGAATCTGATAAGCCATGTGTAATTGTGTGCTTATAAGGTAATTGGACAGTTATATTATTTGGACATTCTAGGATTATTAGAAAGTTAAATGATTTAATGATAGTCCTGTTTGATTTGGCTTTCCTGTTTCTGACGGATGCTCTGAATTTGATTTGATGGTGGGTTGACAACGCCACAATTCAGTCCTCGTCTTTGTGAAGAAGCATGTTGGGTACTCCCTTTCTGACGACTGCCGGTCTCGGGGCAGACGAGGGCGCCCTCCTAGAGGTGGAGCTGGAGCTGGAGGAGAGCATGGTGGAAGCAGTAGAAGAAGTTAGTCAAGAAGTGATAGTTCATGTCGCGCCCCAATTTGTTGCCCTGAAAAGTGGGTTGGGTGACTTCCGATAAAAATCGGGGCGCGACCGTTCACAACGATGATACGAGCAAAGAACTGCTTGAATAGTCATAAGTGCCGAAATATTGATATTTTGGCTCTTCAAACTACACTTGTTAGTTGTTTATATTTGTTTCTTGATATTGATTTTACTTTTATTTTGTTTATAGGTTACTCAAGTTCATTGCCCAAAATTTTAGAAAAAAACGTGATTTGAAAGAACTGCGAGGTCGAAATACGGAATTACTCAAAGCCGGAGTGTCAACTAATTAATATGCGAAGTTTGAAGGGCCTTTATGCAATTAGTTCATTAAAATCTCCTATATAAACAATGGGAACCTACTGCCTTTCGGCAGTCAGCTTTTGTGGAGAACAGGAAATTGGACAAGCGACGATGCTTCGAGTGGAAAAATCAAAATCATCCAATTCACTTCTTCTTTCGATGGCCGGCTAAATTTTCCTTCTAGGGTGTAGATAAAACTCGAATTCTGAGTAACCCTTTTATGTTTTGATTTAGGTTTTATTATTTGAATCACAGTTGTATAACTTTTAAGGATTTATTTATGATATTACTTCTTTCCAGCAAATCTTGTGTATAAAATCCTAGGTTTTATGCACATTTGTACAACGGTTTTAATTGTTTTAGGATAACTGGTTAGATGGATTATACTAAGTAAGACGAGTCGTGCTAGTAAGACGATTCGTGCTAGGCGGAGATAGTTCATGCCGATTGGTGATTCATAAATTATTTTTAGGAGATATTGCTAGGGCTTGTAATCCTACGTTATCCGGATTGATTCGAATAGTTGACCTGTAAACGACACATATTTAGGTTACGAGGTGAAAGAGTGGATTCGAAACCCTAGAACTTTTTCCCATCAATTCTTTCCCTGCTTTTCTATCGTCTTTAATTTCAGTTTAATAGTTTTAAGAAACCAACAATCAACCAACATTTTTCTCGGATTAATATAGAAATTAATTGAAATAACTGTAACTCAGCCTTATAATCCTTGTGGAGCGATACTCGGAATACTTACTACTGTTCATTTGAGTAGTAGTAATTGTTTCGTTTTATTAATTATTTTTGGTACAGAAACGAACCGATCAAATTTTGGCGCGGTTGCCGAGGATTACAAGTACAGTTGCATTGTTTTAGTTGATTTTTATTTTAATTCCTAGTTTAGGTTTTTTTTTTATTCCTCATATTTGTTTAATTGCATTCTTTCTTTGTAAGCATTTTATTGTGTCAGGCACAGAAATCGAGAAATTGTAGCACACAAGAGCAAGAAATAAGCGGCAACACTGTAGCTTAACAATAAATTCAATTGGCTTTTCCTGGTGCTGTGAGTTTTCTTATTGTTCTTGGTTTTAGTGTTTTGTTTTGTTTTTTTTATTTTTATTTTTATTTGAGTTAGGGACATTTTGCATTATATGTTTGGTCGTCGATCATTGGACCCATTACTTGATAATTTTGACCCAGAGATCGAACTGACCTTTAGAGCTAATCGAGTAGCCTCTCGTAACACTTGGCCTTCACCCATTTCACTCGTTACAATGACTGAAAGAATAGAGGCTAGGGATCCACCTGCGATCGGGGAGTACTTTCTCCCATCCGCTTACACCTCACCGTCATGCATAACATTGCCCACCATTGCCTCAACACAATTTGAAATCAAGTCCAGTTTGTTACAAACGCTCCCATCATTCTATGGACTTGACAACGAGGACCCATATCGGCATTTAGGGGACTTTAAAGATATTTGCTCCACTGTTAAAATTCAACACTTCACTGATAATGCCCTTAGGTTGAAGTTATTCCCGTTCTCACTTAAAGATAAAACCAACTACTGGCTTAATACTTTGACACCGAATAGCATCACCTCTTGGGATCAAATGAAAAATGAGTTTTTGAAAAAGTACTTTTCCATAGGCAAAACAAAAGAAATTCGCCAAGAACTCACTAGTTTTTATCAAAAAGAAGGCGAACAATTTCACCAAGCGGGGGAGAGACTTAATGATATCATTTGGAGTTGTCCACACCACCAAGTTCCTAAATGGTAGTTAGTCCAATGTTTCTACGATGGACTATGCGAACAACACCGATATATGGTGGATGCCTCATGTGGAGGCACATTTATGCTTAAGAACAAGAATCAGGGTGTAGACACCCCAATTTGGACCTATTATTTATCCTTAATTTTTGGCCTTGAGGCTCCCCAATGATGAAACGAAATCAAAACAGGACTTGGCTAAAGCTTGAACGACGCCTCTTGGACTTTTACAAACCAAAACCGTCATTTTTCCTGACACCCTGAGGGTAAAATGGGCACACATTTCAGCTTATAAAATACTTTTGAATGAAACCAATTGGGTTAGAAAGAGGACTTAACGAGCTTTTCAACGCTTTAAAAAACACCCAAAACCGAGTTCGGGAGTGTCCGTGGCACCCTTCTGAAGTTGGGCAGACACTCCTGAGCGGTCGAGACCACTCCTGAGCGCTCGGGAGCTCTGTCACAGCATGTGATGAGCTTGACCTTTGACCATGGCTTTTTCAGTCCATTCAAACGTTCAACCTGGTCCTACCTGAGTATTCAGATGGGGCAGAAGACCAGTCATGCCATTTTCCCCCCAAAACTATTTTCTTTTCAATTTTGATTTGATTTTCAAGTTAAAATCCTAATTTTGGATTGCCTATAAATACCCCTATGCTTTGCCTTGCAATGGGCCACGAAAATTTCTCCCTCTCACTCCCTTATTTGCAGAAAACTTTGTTTTAAACACTCTCAAATATTTTTCAACTCAAATATTTTCTAACTTCCACTTTCAAATAGTTTTCACGGAAAATTCAAAAATCACAAAAGCAAATGAGGTCTTAGACTTCATTTTTCTACTGTTTTCCAGCCACATTACAGTCCTCAAATCCACTAAGAAGTGCAGTTCAAGCTTGACCAAAAGGTATAAAATTTCATTTTTGTACCAAAGCCCTCTGGTTTTTCCTATCTGAGGGAGATCAGTGGCTCATATCAGTTCCTCATATTGGTTGTGGGCCACCTGATCTTGGTTTAACAACAAGAGCAAAAGAGGCTACAAAAGTTTTTCAGTCTACTGGTCTCACTCCCGAGCGCTCGGGACTGCTCCTGAGTGCTTTCCCCTTTACTCTTCTGGTTTGACAGCAATCAGTGGTAGATGAGTTGTTTTATTCAGTGCTAACATTTGTAGGAGGTATTGACAACACTCCCGAGCGCTCGGGACCACTCCTAAGTGCTCAAGAGTGATTCCAGTGGCAAATGTTTATTTTCTGTTATTATTCATTTTGTGTCATTTCATAGTTACATACTGTACACTGGCACATGCATACACTCTTTATATGATATATCTGTGGATATGTGCTAACTGCTTTAATGAAACAAAGTATTTTTGAAAATCCCACAAATATTGAGTAGAGGCCGACCCTGTGTCGGGCGAGAGGGGTGCCTTAAAACCCTTCCCCTCTCGTAACGTGGCTTTCGAACCCAAAACAATCTTTGGTTTTCAAATTCAATCAATCATTTTCAATCAAAACGGTTTCTCGGGTGGCGAACCTCAAATCCGGGTGGCGACTCTTCAATTCTTCAAATTTTCAAATCAAAACTTTGTTCATCGGGCCGCCCCGAACCACCCGGGGCTGTGGTAGCCCACACAGGGGTGGGACTTGTTTGGGCAGTTAGCGGAGAATTCTCGACACCGAGCCTCATCATCTCGCACAAATAGGACAACTTCTACCTCTTTAAAATAGAGTGGCCTTTATGAGGTGGGCCACTCTGATGATCTTTCCTATAAGGTAGATGCATTGACCCACAAGATTGACTCTCTCTTATCTTTGAGTCATGGTCCTTCACATTCTTCACCTCTTGTTGCTGTTGCAGAGGTCTGTCAGTTGTGCTCAAGTCCATGCCATCAAATAAATGAGTGCCACATGGCATCACAATTTCCAAAATTTCTTCAAGAGCATGTGAATGGGGCCCAGGGGTTTGGTAGGCCAGCGAATGACCCATATTCTTATACTTACAACCCTGGCTGAAAGAAGCATCCCAACTTTGGATGGCGACAGCCAGACCAAGGGCAACCCTTTCCCCAACCTTTAGGGCCTTAGTTTTCTAATACTTCTAACACACAGGCCTATTGTCCACCACCTGCACCACATCAATACCAATAACCTCCTGCTCCTCTTGTGTCCTCCCAAAGGACACCAACTTTTGAGGAGCAAAAGTTGAAGGCCATGGCTGAAATGAGAGCCGATTGCCAACAAATGAAAGTTGACTCCCAATTGCTTCACTCCCACTCTCAATCCATTGCCAAGATGGAAACCCAAATGGATCAGCTAGTTAATGCTCTTAACCATTGGGATGATGGTAGATTACTGAGTCAGCCAATGGTTAACCTACGAGGAATGCACCATATTGACAATTTGCAAGGTCACGAACAAGCGAAATTAGTTGTCACCCTTAGAAATGGGAGAGAAGTAGAGAACCGATCGGAGGAGGTCAAAGCAAGGGAGAAAGTGTCTCCACCTATTGCTGAGAGATCTAAAGTTGATAAGAGGTCTAAGGGGAAGTCGACCGACTCAATGTCCACACTTGTTCCAGGGTCATTTGAGACCCCATCTTATATTCCTAAGGCACCTTTCCCGACTTGCCTTAATGTACCTTCCCCCTTTCCCAAGAAGGGGGCAAAACAAGAAGACATGATGGAGGTGTTCAAACAAGTCAAAATCAACCTCCCTCTCTTAGAGGCAATTAGTCAAATTCTAGCTTATGCTAAATTTTTGAATGACCTTTGTACCCAAAAGCGTAAGGCCAAGACACATGAGCCTAAGGAGGTGCGTCCCACTGAGCAGGTGAGCTCCATTCTTACACGTAACACACCCATTAAGCAAAAGGATCCTGGTGTTCCTATTATTTCATGTGTTATTGGAGATCATATCATTGATAAAGCACTCCTCAATTTAGGGGCCAGTGTCAATTTGCTCCCATACTCAGTATATGAACAACTTGGGCTGGGAGAGTTGAAACCCATGTCGGTTACATTGCAATTAGCTGATAGATCCATTAAGGTGCCACGTGGTGTGATCGAGGATGTCCTTGTCAAGGTAGATAAGTTTTACTTTCCTGTCGATTTTATAGTCCTTAACATGGAACCAGTCCATAATCCCAACAAACAGATTCCTCTCATCCTTGGTCGACCTTTCTTGGCTACAGCCAATGCATCTATTCACTGTAGAACTGGAGTGATGGAAGTATCATTTGGAAATATGAGGGTGCAATTGAATGTTTTCGATGCCAATCTCTATCCTTGTAAAGAGAAAGACTGCTTTGCAGTCAGTGAGAGTGCCAATATGGTTGATAAGGTGCCTCTTGAAATTCGAGTTAAGGGTCCCATAGAAATGCCTCTTGTGCATGTAGGCTTAGATAGTGCTCTTGAAACGGGTCATGATTCTCTGAAATCGAAGGCTCACATAAATGAACCTCCGTGGAGTGACCCATACATTGAGCCTTGGCCCATACTTCTTAGTCCTTCTGCTTCCCTCTTATAGAGGGTGCACCGAGACAAGAGTGGAAACCACCACCATATGCATGCTTGGGCCTGGGTAATATTTTTTTTGGTGATTGATATTTAAAGGCTCTCATTTTGTCTAGCTGAAGACATTAAATTTAGTGCTTTTTGGGAGGCAACCCAAGTGTTATTCATTGTTTAGTGTCGTCTTTGAGTTTTTATTTATTTATTTATTTATCTTTTTCTAGATTTGTTAGTGTTTTCTTTTTGTAATTTTTTTTCTTTTTATCTGTATTTTTGTGTGTGTGTGTGTTTCTTGGAGGATAATATTTGCAGGTTGTTTGATCCAAGTTGGGGGGTTTTCCCTCTCACCGTAGTTTACCCTACTTAGTTCCTCCTATTCGAGGTGATATCTTTCCTCTCTTTTTTGTTTTTATCCTATCTTTTCATTTTCATGCTTTCAATGCAGACATTGAATAGTTCAAGTTGGGGGGAGGGATCACTTTGTTCTTTTTGCATAGTTAGAGCTTAAAAAAAAAGCTTTAAAAAATTGAAAAATAAAAAAATATAGTTAGATCTTTCTTGCATGGGACTTGGAATTTGCAAGGTATTTATTAGTTGCTTGAATTGAGGCATGTTGACATTGTTTGGGTATTTGGTGGACTATTAGTTCTTTATGCTATCTTGTTAATGCATGTAGCTATGGCACTTGCACCTCTGCAATTCATGTTTATTTGGGCTTAGTTTGCTTGTGAGTGTCATTTGAACGTTCTCAATGGCTAGATTAGTGGAGACTTATGCCTTAGTGAGCTTTCGAGCCTCATCTTTTATTGGAGTGGTGTCACGTAACTTCTTAGTATGTCAACGGAAAGAATATACTTGTTGATGGTTTCATTATTCTTGATTGCTGAGTGTTGGAACTTGAACGCATGATATATAATATCTCTCGGTTTTGGTTTGCCACATGGGTGTTGCACCCCTGGGAGAGGATTATAAGCATTTTTTTTGATATTTGGGCCGGTTCGTTCCTTTATTTTCACATTTATCCCTTGCAAGCCACTTTGAGCCTTTTATACTTAGCCTTTTCTTGGTTAGCTCCACCTTCCATATTGTGTTTGGAGAAAGGCAAGAATGTAAAGGTAAATTTTGATTGGGTTGTTTGTGAATTTTTGTGCCTGAATTGGTGGTGTCCCTTTTAAAAAAAAAGAAGAAATACTACAAAAGGAAAAAAGAGAAGAAGAAGAAGCAGAAAGGGGCACCAATATATTTGAAAAGGAGGAATTGTACTTTATGGTTGAAAAATGTTGAAAGGTTAGAAGAAGAGATAAGGTGGAGTTGAAAAGAGAGAAGAAAATGAATGCACATTATTAAATTAGCCTTAAGTTCTTTGCCTATTCTTGGACACTTGATATTTTACCCTACCCTTGAAATATTTTTTCTTACCTAACATAACTACCGAATTTAAAGTCCTATTTGATCCTTGGGGTGATGGGAAGTCGATTGATGGATGCGAGATTGAGTTCCAATGCTTGGTGTTCTGTCCATGAGACCGTGTGTCCACCATATTAAACGTTCTTTTAGTGTCATAGTGTGCGAAGTGTTTTGCTTTCAATTACATAACTTCCAAACCGTACACTTGAGAGTTCATAATGCATCTAGTTTCGAGCGATTTTATTTGTGAGTGCATGACACTGTGAGAATTGAAGTCGAAGCTCGGTCCGGAGAGAACTTTGAGTGGCATGTCATTGGTGACTGAGTCCAAGTGTTCACACACGCTAAATTAGGTGCCATGGTTTATATGCATGTCTTCATAGCATTTTGAACTGATGGTGCCTAATATACTTGTGCAATGACTTTTTGCCTTGGCTTGAGAGATTGATGAGTTACATGCAGGTTGTGAGTCTTGTGTAAGGGGATTCACGGTGTTTTGTGGGTGATTACTACTAAAAACCCTCACGAGACTTCACTTGTCCTACCGGGGCCGCCCGGGGGTTTAAAAGAACTATCTATTTTAATTTGTCTTCATTAGTTTTTCTATTCTTTTCTTTGCTAGGTACTAGCAAAGTGTAAGTTGGGGGGCATGATAAGTGCCGAAATATTGATATTTTGGCTCTTCAAACTACACTTGTTAGTTGTTTATATTTGTTTGTTGACATTGATTTTGCTTCTATTTTGTTTATAGGTTACTTGAGCTCATTGCCCAAGATTTTGGATAAAAACGTGATTTGAAAGAACTGCGAGGTCGAAATACGGAATTACTCAAAGCTGGAGTGTCAACTAATTAATACGCGAAGTTTGAAGGGCCTTTATGCGATTAGTTCATTAAAATCCTATATAAACAATGGGACCCTACTGCCTTTCGGCAGTCAGCTTTTGGGGAGAACAGGAAATTGGACGAGCGACGATGGTTCGAGTGGAAAAATCAAAATCATCCGATTCACTTCTTCTTTCGATGGCCGGCTAAATCCTCCTTCTAGGGTGTAGATGAAACTCGAACTCTAAGTAACCCTTTTATGATTTGATTTAGGTTTTATTATTCGAATCACGGTTGTATAACTTTTAAGGATTTATTTATGATATTACTTCTTTCCAGCAAATCTTGTGTATGAAATCCTAGGTTTTATGCACATTCGTACAACGGTTTTAATTGTTTTAGGATAACTGGTTAGATGGATTATACTACGTAAGACGAGTTGTGCTGGTAAGACGATTCGTGCTAGGCGGAGATAGTTCCTGCCGATTGGTGATTCATAAATTATTTTTAGGAGACATTGCTAGGGCTTGCAATCCTACGGTATCCGGATTGATTCGAATAGTTGACCTGTAATTGAGACATATTTAGGTTACGATAATAAACTGTTATGTGGGAAGAATGAAAACTATGTATTAATTCACAATAGTCAGTACAAATATATACACATGACTAAGCCTAGGTTTACAAGGAAAAGAATCCGAGATCCACAATTTAGGGAAACAGAATCCTAAATTAGGAAGTAAAGAAAAGGTAAACTATATTAGCGGGATACTAAGAGATTCTAATATATATTCTCTAACACTCCCCCTCAAGTTGGAGTGTGAATGTTGTGAAGTCCCAACTTGCCACTCAAAGTGTTGAAATTATCTTTTCCCAATGCCTTGGTAAAAATATCTGCCAGCTGAATACGTGAAGGAACATAAGAAGGCTTGATCAATCCAGCTTGCAGCTTCTCTCGGACTATATGACAGTCTATCTCAATGTGCTTAGTGCGCTCATGAAAAACTGGATTTGCAGCTATATGTAATGCCACTTGATTATCACAATGTAATGGTGCTGGATTGTCTTGAACGACTTTCAAGTCATGTAAAATGTATCGCAGCCATGTGAGTTCAAGACATGTGGTTGACATGGCTCGATATTCTGCTTCTGCGGATGAACTGGCAACATGTAGAGACCCGTAAATTTCTTATTTAATTTCGATAGTTGTAATAAAAGAAAAGAAAAGGACGAAAATGGTTTAATTATGAATATGGGGGTCTTATGTGCAAGGATTGAAAAATCAAGGGTGCTAGTGCAATTGTGCATGTGTGTGACGTGTGTATACCTGGGGAAGAGTTTTCTTTTTTTTCCATTTTTCTTTTCATCTCAACTCTCTCTCGGTCTCTCTCACTCTCTTAACCAAAAACTCACCTCCAAACCCAAAACCCACAACAATCAACTCCCAAACCATTTACTACTCGCATTTTGGAGCTCGTATTGCGTTGGACAAAGCTTGGTTTGGTGTATTTTGTTCGATTTGGACTCCGGAAGCTAGGGCTTGCTCCATTCTTTTT
>BPLS01028648.1:88113-105067 GCA_019656275.1 Rhododendron kiyosumense | reverse complement strand
GATTGCGGTTTGGATACTCGAGGTAGGGAATTCTACCTCTCTTTATATGTTATTTGGGTTCTCCTTAATCTTATTTGAGTATCTCCATGCTTTGTTTGAGCTGATATTGGTTGTTGTTTGGTCTGGACGAAAATCTGTTATCTGATGAAAAATCGCTAAAATCCCTTATTCCTACCGGTAGGATATTTCCCTCTACCGGTAGAACTTTGTTGCCGTAAAAACGTGTACTCACTGTTTTGTGTTTGTACCGGTAGGACTTGTTCCGTACCGGTAGGATTGCAAATTTTTCTCACCTACCGGTACCATTTTTATTTCTACCGGTAGGATTCTTGTGCACCAAAGTTTGTTCTTCCTGTTTGGGGTTTCTACCGGTAGTCCCCATTTCCCTACCGGTAGGCCACCAGTCAAAGAACAAAATTTCCTACGTTGCCGTGCTCCATCCTTGTTAAAGCCTTTGACTTTTCCATGGGTTCCATGATTGGTTATAATCATATAATAAAGGGTTAAGTGGTTTTACTAGTCTCCCTGGTCAAGTGTTGCATTTTTTTTTTTTTTAAAAAATTGTTCAAATTGGTAGCACCATGGAATGATAAATCTGAATTTCTTATTCAATATCTGTTCAAACAGTACACTTGAACTCGTGAACAATGCGCGAACATTCGGGGCCCATCGACGGGTGGGTGCATGGCAGGGGATATTCAGGGTCCCATAATTAGCCTGGCAGGAGCTAATGCTCAAAATAATTACTCAAGGCCTAACCTTTATGGTGGGTGCTTGGCAGGGGATATCGGGGTCCCAAAATTAGCCTGGCAGGAGATTCGGCTCAGACACACAAAAGCGATACGACATATTGAGACATAAATTGGACGGGTATGATTTATGGGTTTAAGAAAAGAAAGATTGGAGATTTTGGAACACTCGTTCATAATAATTGTGCTTCCTCCGTTGTCTTGATCTTCCATTGTTCATTCGTGTGTCTCGCTCATCTGCATATAGAGTTTGCGTAGACTTTTCTACTGAGCTAGTGTAGCTCAAGCCTTATATTATTTTCAGGTGCTAATCCGGGACCATAGGTTGCATTACTTGAAGTGCTTGGAGTGTGGTCACTACTTTTGGAAGCTAACCAAGGAGTTACTTATCCATCTTTTGTAAATTTCTTTTGAAAGATGTATTTGTAACTAAAGTTGTAATTCTTTTGACTTGGAATATTGTATCAATTGATTCTCTTTCGAAATACGATACTTATGATAATTTGGGGCCGTCGAGCCAGTGATGTAATATTTTGGAACCTTTTGGAGTTGGAAATGCTATTATGGAAATGAGAATACGGTAATTATTTTGGGTACTGTACGGATATTGTGAGTATTTGTATTATGAAAATCAATTATATTTATGTTGAAAATTCAGGTCGTGACAACTTGGTATCAGAGCATAGGTTTAGAACACCTAGAGACCGTGGGGAGACATTTCGTCTCATGGGTTCAAAATGTCGCGCCTTCTAACATAACTTGTGCATGCTTGTGTGACTAACATTCATGTGATTACTTGACATTTCATTTTCGATATAATAGAGTGGTGTAGAGTCATTATTGACCCGTGTTGGAAAGTCCTTGATTTTGACCTCATAGTAATAATGTTGAGATTAATAGTTTTTCCTCTTCTATTATGTAGCAAGATGCCTCCAAAGTCGCGTGTTAGACGAAGTGGGGTTGGAAATCGGGGTGGCCGTGGCCGTGGTCATGGGGTACCTCTGGAGGATGAGGTTAGTCAGCTTGGGGAGAACCCAGGTGGAAATCCGAGGGCTGGGGTTGGTCGAGGTGCAGGTGTACCTCTCGCTCAAAATCAATTTGCTAGGGATCTTGTCACAGCTCTTACGGCTGCAAATCTTTTAAATCAAGCTCCTAGAGAGAATGTTGAGGATCGAGCCATGGTGGCCATGCGAGAGTTTAGCCGTAGAAACCCTCCAGTGTTCGATGGGACCAGTAGCGACCCTTTGGTGGCTGACCATTGGTTAGCTCAAATGCGTAAACTCTTTAGAGCTCTTAATATCACAGAAGACAACATCAGGGTAGGTATCGTGGCTGTGCAACTTGTTGGAGAAGCCGGCGAGTGGTGGGAGTCGGTTTTGGATAGTGGGAAAGACGCGAGGAGAGCGGCAAGAACCGCAGCTCAGGTAGATGAACCCGATGTGGAGAATTTGACATGGGCTGAATTTGAGGCACTATTCGTGGAGCAGTATTTTCCGGAAACTTCCCGTGAGAATCTTAGGGAACAATTTGAGAAGTTAGGGCAAGGAAATATGACCGTCTCGGAGTATGCACAGAAGTTTCAATCTTTATCTCGTTTTGCGCCAGAGTTAGTGGCGACGGAAGAGAGGAAATGTAGACGCTTCGAGAAAGGGCTACATAATACCGTGAGGAGGATGGTAATGGTGCAACGCAAGACTAAATACGCTGAGGTAGTTGAATGTGCAAGGAGTATTGAAATTCCGAAGGAAGCGCAAAGGAATAGAGGGGTTTGGGAACCGCGACAACCGGCCGTTAATGTAAGTTCTTCGTCAGGGAGTTTTGGGAGTCAGGGGAGAAAAAGGCCGAGGGAACCATCTCAGACACCGCAGGGTAGTTTGTTGAACTTTAGGCCGTCGTCTTCTTCTTTGGGGACTCGGGGTGCTTTGGCTAGACCTCCGACCGTGTGCTACAAGTGTAACCAACCTGGACACGTTCATGCTCGGTGTCCACACATCGAGAAGGCTTGTTTCATTTGTGGGAAAGTGGATCACTTTGCCAAGAGTTGTCCTCAGGGGTCGGGAATGCGCAGTGAGTCAGGTTCCGTGCAGCAGTCGGGAACGGGACGCAATGTGGGCCAGTCGTTTAGGGGCACTCAGAGGCAGCAGCAGCCTCATTTCCGCCAGACTACGTCAGCTCAGAGTTCCGGGGTTGATAGGGGAGCGAGTTCTTCCGCACCTGTTCAGGGTTCTGGTCAGAGGGGAGGTTTTGTGCAGGGTCAGGGTACCCAGGGACGAGTTTTCAACATCACTTCTGCTATTCCACCTACTACTTCTCAGGCTCCGGAGACTTCTGTTGTGAGGGGTACTTTTCTTTTGTTCAACTCTTTTGCTAAAGTACTCTTTGATTCTGGAGCATCGCATTCATTTATTGCTGCATCGTTTGTGCGTGCGTTGGAATTGGAACCGGAAACTATTAGTCCTCCTTTGTTTGTCGAGACACCTCTAGGGGGTAGAACGCCTCTAAATCATATCTGTCGAGATTTTGAGTTAGTTATTCGTGATCGTCATTTCGCGTTTGACTTCATTGTTCTGGAAATGTCAGGATTTGATCTTATCTTGGGGATGAATTGGTTATCCACGTTTCATGCCACCATTGATTGTTTCAAGCGCCGAGTTCGTATTTGTCCTCCCGAGGGTCCTTGTTTCGAATTCTTTGGGGAGCGTCGGAAACCGTTGGAATCGTATTTGTGTGGGTCTCATGAATTAGAGTCGGTTTACCCATTATTGGCGAGTTTGACGTTAGATGAGGATGCCTCCACGCATGGGGAGTTACCCTTAGTGGTTTGCGACTTTCCGGATGTGTTTCCAGAAGAGTTACCCGGTTTACCTCCCGAGAGAGAAGTCGAGTTCACGATAGACTTACTTCCCGGTACCGCTCCTATCTCCGTAGCTCCATATCGTTTCGCGCCCGCTGAATTGGGAGAGTTAAAGACTCAGTTGCAGGAATTGGAGAACTTGGGTTTCATTTGTCCGAGTACGTCGCCGTGGGGAGTGCCAGCTTTGTTTGCTCAAAAGAAGGATGGTTCACTTCGTTTGTGCATCGACTATCGTAAGCTAAACCGAGTCACTATTACGAACAAGTATCCTATGCCTAGAATCGACGATTTATTTGATCAACTTCGGGGTGCCACTTGCTTTTCTAAAATCGATTTGAGGTCCGGCTATCATCAATTAAGGGTTCGTAGAGAGGACATCCCTAAAACCGCTTTCCGCACTCGTTATGGCCATTATGAGTTTGTTGTTATGCCTTTCGGATTGACGAACGCTCTAGCTACTTTCATGGACCTAATGAATCGTATTTTCCATGCTTATCTTGATCGCTTTGTCGTCGTCTTCGTGGATGACATTTTAATCTATTCGCCTACGGAGGAGGAACACCGAACCCATCTAGCCATCGTCCTTGAACTTCTGAGAGAGCACCAATTGTACGCTAAGCTTAGTAAGTGCGAGTTTTGGTTGTCCGAAGTCAAATTCTTGGGTCACGTGGTTTCGAAAGGTGGAGTGTCGGTTGATCCGGGAAAGATAGAGTCGATTATGAATTGGCAGCGACCGAAGAACGTATTTGAAATTCGTAGTTTCTTGGGTTTAGCTGGATACTACCGTCGCTTTGTCCTTGACTTTTCTCGTTTAGCGGCACCGATGACTAGATTAACGCGTAAGGGGACCCGTTTTGTTTGGAGTGACTCGTGTGAGACGGCTTTCCAGGAGTTAAAGAAGCGATTGACTACTGCGCCGATTTTGATTGTGCCCGAACGTGGAGTTGGCTACTCCGTGTATTGTGATGCGTCTAAGGAAGGGTTGGGATGCGTGTTGATGCAAGCGGGACGAGTAGTAGCGTATGGATCACGGCAATTGAAAACTCACGAGCGGAATTACCCGACACATGACTTAGAACTTGCGGCCGTCGTTTTTGCTTTTAAAAGTTGGCGCCATTATTTGTACGGTGAGAAATTTGAAGTCTTTTCCGATCATAAGAGTTTGAAATATCTGTTCTCTCAAAAGGAACTTAACCTTCGTCAACGCCGTTGGATGGAGCACTTGGAGGATTATGATTTCGAATTGCAATACCACCCGGGGAAAGCGAACGTTGTGGCAGACGCATTGAGTCGAAAACCGATACATCTAGCAAGTCTAGCGATTCATAAGTGGAAAGCAATGAACGATTTGGGCTCCTATGCCATGTACTTTGAGGATGTTCAGGAAGGGGTCACGTTGTGTAATTTGACGGTGCAATCAACTTTATCGACACGAGTGATTGAGGCTCAACAACACGATGAGGAAGCGGATGAACTTCGTACTAAATTCCTTAGTGGGAAAGCTCAAGAAGGGTGGATGATCCATGCCGATCAAAGTTTGCGCTATCAAGGGAAGTTGTTCGTACCCGTTTCGTGTCGGGAGGAAATTTTGCGAGAGTTTCATCATTCACCGTTAGCTGTCCATCTAGGAGGGACGAAAATGTATCACGACTTGCGTAGACAATTTTGGTGGTCCGGAATGAAGAGGGACGTTGTGATTTTTATGTCCAAGTGTCTCACGTACCAGCAAGTGAAAGCCGAACATCAACGACCCGCGGGGGAGTTACAACCTTTGCCAGTGGTCGAGTGGAAGTGGGAGAATGTGACCATGGATTTTGTGACGGGCTTACCAAGATCACCGAGGGGGCATGACGCTATTTGGGTAGTTGTGGATCGTTTGACTAAGACTGCTCACTTCTTGCCTATTCACGTTACAGATTCCGTCGAGGTGCTTAGCCGTTTGTACATTCGAGAGATCATTCGACTTCATGGGATTCCCGTATCCATCGTGTCCGATAGAGATCCGAGATTTACCGCGCGTTTTTGGCAGAGTTTGCAAGCTGCTTTGGGTACAAATCTCTTATTCAGTACCGCGTATCATCCTCAAACCGATGGACAGTCCGAGAGAACGATTCAAATTTTGGAAGATATGCTTCGGGCTTGTGTGATGGATTTTCGGGGTAGTTGGGAGGATCATTTGCCATTAGTCGAGTTCGCGTACAACAACAGCTATCAATCTAGTATCGAAATGGCACCGTATGAGGCCTTGTATGGGAGACTGTGTCGATCGCCTGTCTGTTGGACAGAATTGGGAGAGGCTACACTTATAGGGCCAGATATGATTAAGGAGACCTCCGAGAGCATGAAAGCAATACGCCAACGCCTTAAGAAAGCTCAAGAGAAAACGACCGAACAAGTTAAGGTGATTCGTCAAAGGTTGTTGACTGCGCAAAGTAGGCAAAAGAATTATGCCGATCGTCATCGTCGCCCGTTGTCGTTTGAAGAGGGAGATCATGTATTTCTGAAAGTATCGCCGCGTAGAGGTTTATCACGTTTTGGGAAAAAGGGAAAGCTATCGCCGCGTTATATCGGGCCGTTCGATATCATTGAGAAAATCAGGGAGGTTGCGTATCGTTTGGCTTTGCCACCGAGGTTATCGGGTAGCCATGACGTGTTTCATGTGTCTATGCTGAGGAAGTATGAACCGGATCCGTCGCATGTGTTAGAGTGGTCCGAACTCGAGTTAGAGGCCGATGCATCTTATGGGGAAGAACCGGTCCGTATCTTAGATTCGCGTGACCAAGTATTGAGGGGTAAGACGATACCATTGGTTCGAGTCTTGTGGAGGAGTCAGGGTAGCGAGGAATCGACTTGGGAAAGGGAGGACGAGGTTAGAGAAAAGTATCCGCATCTATTTCCGGAATGAACCAATGTGAGTGTTTAAAATTTAAAGTATCATGGTATTTGACTTGTTGCATCATATGATATGTGTATATTAGCTAGTCTTGGCATGGAAAATTTCGAGGACGAAATTCCTTTAAGGAGGGTAAGATTTAGAGACCCGTAAATTTCTTATTTAATTTCGATAGTTGTAATAAAAGAAAAGAAAAGGACAAAAATGGTTTAATTATGAATGTGGGGGTCTTATGTGCAAAGATTGAAAAATCAAGGGTGCTAGTGCAATTGTGCATGTGTGTGGCGTGTGTATACCTGGGGAAGAGTTTTCTTTTTTTTCCATTTTTCTTTTCATCTCAACTCTCTCTCGATGTCTCTCACTCTCTTAACCAAAAACTCACCTCCAAACCCAAAACCCACAACAATCAACTCCCAAACCATTTACTACTCGTATTTTGGAGCTCGTATTGCGTTGGACAAAGCTTGGTTTGGTGTATTTTGTTCGATTTGGACTCCGGAAGCTAGGGCTTGCTCCATTCTTTTCGATTGCGGTTTGGATACTCGAGGTAGGGAATTCTACCTCTCTTTATATGTTATTTGGGTTCTCCTTAATCTTATTTGAGTATCTCCATGCTTTGTTTGAGCTGATATTGGTTGTTGTTTGGTCTGGACGAAAATCTGTTATCTGATGAAAAATCGCTAAAATCCCTTATTCCTACCGGTAGGATATTTCCCTCTACCGGTAGAACTTTGTTGCCGTAAAAACGTGTACTCACTGTTTTGTGTTTGTACCGGTAGGACTTGTTCCGTACCGGTAGGATTGCAAATTTTTCTCACCTACCGGTACCATTTTTATTTCTACCGGTAGGATTCTTGTGCACCAAAGTTTGTTCTTCCTGTTTGGGGTTTCTACCGGTAGTCCCCATTTCCCTACCGATAGGCCACCAGTCAAAGAACAAAATTTCCTACGTTGCCGTGCTCCATCCTTGTTAAAGCCTTTGACTTTTCCATGGGTTCCATGATTGGTTATAATCATATAATAAAGGGTTAAGTGGTTTTACTAGTCTCCCTGGTCAAGTGTTGCATTTTTATTTTTTTTTAAAATTGTTCAAATTGGTAACACCATGGAATGATAAATCTGAATTTCTTATCCAATATTTGTTCAAACAGTACACTTGAACTCGTGAATAATGCGCGAACATTCGGGGCCCATCGACGGGTGGGTGCCTGGTAGGGGATATTCAGGGTCCCATAATTAGCCTGGCAGGAGCTAATGCTCAAAATAATCATTCAAGGCCTAACCTTCAAGGTGGGTGCTTGGCAGGGGATATTCAGGGTCCCAAAATTTGCCTGGCAGGAGCTTCGGCTCAGACACATAAAAGCTACACGACATGTTGAGACATAATTCGACGAGTATGATTTATGGGTTGAATAAAAGAAAGATTGGAGATTTTGGAACACTCGTTCATAATAATTGTGCTTCCTCCGTTGTCTTGATCTTCCATTGTTCATTCGTTTGTCTCGCTCATTTGCATATAGAGTTTGCGTAGACTTTTCTACTGAGCTAGTGTAGCTCAAACCTTATATTATTTTCAGGTGCCAATCCGGAACCGTAGATTGCATTGCTTGAGTGCTTGGAGTGTGGTCATTACTTTTGAAAGCTAACTGAAGGAGTTACCGATTCATCTTTGTAAATTTATTTTGAAGATGTATTTGTAACTGAATTTGTAATTCTTTTGACTCGGAATATTGTAATCATAATTCTCTTTCGAAATTCGACACTTGTGATAATTTGGGGCCATCGAGCCAATATTGTAATATTTTGGAACTTTATGGATTTGGAAGTATTTGCCGGGGAAATGAAAACGCGATGATTATTTTGGGTATCGTAAGGGATATTTGTGAGTATTTTATAATGAAAATCATTTATAATTATGTTAAAAATCGAGGACGTGACACAACATTTGGTTGTTTCTTAGATTTCCAAGAAATGAGAGAAGCACCCAAGAAAACACAATAACCTGTGATTGACCTTCTTGTGGTTGGACAACCCGCCCAATCTGAATCACAATAAGCCCTTAAAGCAAGATTGTTGGTGGCCGGAAGTAACAAACCTTGACCAGGTGTCCCTTTGATAAACCTCAATACTCGTAGAGCTGCTTCCAAGTGCGGTTTCCTGGGTTGGTGCATAAATTGACTCAAAGTTTGAACTGAGTATACTATGTCCGGCATTGTCACTGTAAGATAAATTAACCGACCTACTAGTCTTCTGTACCTAGTAGGATCATTAAGCAAAGTTCCGTTCGTAGGGGTGAGCTTCAAATGTTGTTCCATTGGGAATTTGTCTGGGCATGCACCTAAGAGACCTGCATCCTCTAAGATATCTAATGCATATTTCCTCTGAGACATGAAGATGCCTTTCTTTGAACGTGAGAACTCGATACCCAAGAAATATTTCAGATCTCCAAGGTCCTTAATACGAAAGTGTCTGAGAAGAAATGACTTGAGGTGTGCCATCTCTTGTAGGTCATTCCCTGTGAGAAGAATATCATCAACATAAATAAGAACTGCAGTAAAGGAATTGCCCGTGACCTTGGTGAAAAGAGAATAATCGGCTTTTGATTGTTGAAAACCAACCCTTTGAATAGCATTAGAGAATTTAGAAAACCAATTTCTGGATGCTTGTTTAAGTCCATAAAGAGACTTATTGAGCCGACATACTAAGTGCTCCCCCTGTCGGCGAAGGCCAGGTGGGGGCTCCATGTAAACCTCTTCATTTAAATCACCATGGAGGAAGGCATTCTGGACATCAAGTTGATGAATAAACCAATTGCGGGCAGCAGCGACAGTGAGAAGACACCGAAGAGTGGTAAGTTTGGCTGTAGGAGAGAAGGTCTCAAGATAATCGAGGCCTTCGACCTGTGTATATCCCTTGGCAACAAGGCGAGCATTATACCGTTCAATGGTACCGTCAGAATGATATTTGATTTTGTAAACCCATTTGCAGCCAACGGGTTTATAACCAGCAGGCAAAGGCACAAGAGACCATGTGTTATTTTTCTATAAAGCCTCCAATTCTGCTTGCATGGCATGTTGCCCATGCGGATCGCGAATAGCATGAGCATAAGAAGTAGGTTCCGTGTGTCCGGAAACCTTGGCTAAAAAGGCACAATGAGATGGGGAAAAACGAGAGAGGGAAAGATAATTGGATAAAGGATATCGTGTACCTCGAGATGCAGATGGCGCCGGAGGCAATGAATCAGCCCGAGTAAATGTGGTGTTGAGCATATGATAATCCTTTTACCATGTGGGAACTTGTTTCGGTCTGGTGGACTGGCGGATGGGAAGAGGGTCAGGTTGGGAGATATTAGGAGGTGCGGAAGCATGGGTTGGTGTGGTTTCAGGAGAGGAAGGGTCAGCTATGGGTGAAAGGATGTGGGGTGGAGTTGGCGGTTGGGTCAAGATAGTGGCCGGAAGGACTGTAGGTGATGGGCTAGAACTGGAGCTCATGGTGGAGTTGAAGGGTTCAGGAATATCTGTAGTTGAGATGGGTAGGACACCATTGTCATGGCATGGAGCTGGTGGTGTAGTAGAGTAAGGGAAAATATGCTCGTGAAAATGGACATCGCGACTAACAAAAAATTGATGTGTGTCCAAGTCATAAAGTTTGTATCCTTTCTGGCCAATGGGGTAACCAACAAAAATATGACGACGGGCACGAGAATCAAATTTGTGTAAATGATGAGTGACAGTAGCATAGCATAGACATCCAAAAACTTTAATGTGATCAAATTTGGGGGTTTTCTTGTGTAACATTTCATATGGGGACGTGTTAGATAATAACGGAGTGGGTAACCGATTAATGAGGTATACTACAGTTAGGACACACTCCCCCCAAAACCGCAAAGGAACATTAGCTTGAAAGCGCAAAGCACGAGCCACAGTGAGAATATAGCGGTGCTTGCGTTCGACTACTCCATTTTGTTGTGGAGTAT
This sequence comes from Rhododendron kiyosumense, assembly GCA_019656275.1. Lineage (NCBI taxonomy): Eukaryota > Viridiplantae > Streptophyta > Magnoliopsida > Ericales > Ericaceae > Rhododendron > Rhododendron kiyosumense. The sequence goes on along the minus strand of BPLS01028648.1, from coordinate 94,595 downwards.
CCACACAAGAACGTTGATATTCAACTCCATTGGCAATAAAAAAATTCCTCATGGAATAAATTTCGGTTCCATTATCACTGCGAATTTTCTTAATTGTGGAATCAAATTGAGTACGAGTGAAGACAAAGAAGGATTTGAGAAGGGACTGTGTTTCAGATTTATGTTGCATGAGAAAAACCCACGTGCTTCGGGTAAAATCATCGACAATGGTGAAAAAATAACGTTCTACGGAATGAGTGGGAATTCTATGAGGTCCCCAAATATCACAATGTAATAATTCAAAAGGTTTAACAGACGAAATAGAACTTAATAAAAAAGGAACTCTAGTCTGCTTGGCCATAGGACAAATCCCACAATTATTATTGGATAAAATCGCATGGGAAGGAAGCAAACGGGCAAGTAACCGAAGACGAGAAAGTGAAGGATGTCCAAGATGCATGTGCCACAAAGTAGGTGTACTGGATGCATGATAAGCAACAGATTCCCTTTGCAAAGGTGCCATGTGATAGAGACCACCACGTTGTTTACCCGAGCCAATCATCTTCCCCGTAGCCAAGTCCTGCAGGACACAAAAGATGGGGAAAAAAATAGCACAACAGTTTAATGAGGCAGTAATTTTACTTGTAGACATCAAATTCAAAGAAAATGATGGCACACATAAAACATTCTCCAATGTGATGTGCTTATTGAAAGGTATTGTGCCAACGGAAGTAATAGGTGCAGCGGAACCCGTGGGTAAATGGACAACGGGCAAGGTAGAAGACTGGGACTGAGATTTTGTAAAAAGGGTGGAGTTAGATGTGATGTGATCAGTTGCTCCGCTATCCAAAATCCAAGAATCAGAAAAGACATAATTAATTGAAGGGATTTTGAGAGAAGTCCGACCTGCTGCATTGGAATATGCATTGAAAGATGATTGTGATTTTACCATAGATACGGCTGCAGCGAGCTGCTGATATTGATCGGGTGTAAGTCCATTCAATATATTCTGGTCTGAAAAATTGAAGTGGGCTGGTTGATCCGAAGAATTAGTTGGAGCCGCTTCTGTAGCTGGCTGCCTGAATTGGGCCGCATGTGCAGTAGGATGGGAGGTGGTATTTGCACGGCCTGATGAACTGAAGCTTTGGCGCTGGCCTTTGCGGCTATCAAGGCCGCGAACTATTTTTTGATTGTCACGTCCTCCTGTACTCCCGTTTCCGTGTAACTTGCGACAAAACTCATCTGTGTGGCCATCTTTATCATAGTGATTACAATGATAAAGGCGAGTATGGCAGTTGGTTATTGTGTGCCCATCTCTATCACAGTAATCACAATGAACCTTGGTATTTTTGAGATTGTTAAAGCGGCTTTGTGTGGCGGCTGCCATGGAAAAATTCTCAGGAACTCCATTCGATAGTTCGCGCTGCTTTTCTTATTGGATGATGAGAGAATAGGCTTTACGGACAGTAGGTAGGGGATTCATGAGTAGAATTTGTCCTCGGATGGGACCAAAGTTCTCGTGGAGGCCCATCAAAAACTGCATGATTCTGTCTTGATCTTGTTGATCGTTAAAAACCTTCATCCCTCCACAAGAGCAAGTGGGGGGGTTTTGGTATGATGAGAGTTCATCCCACAAACTTTTCAGCTTTGTGTAATATGCTGAAACGGATGTGGAGCCTTGTGAATGAGATCCGATTGCCTTCTTGATTTGAAAAATCCTTGGGGCGTTGCCTTGGGAAAAACGATCATGGAGATCCTCCCAAACTTCACGGGAAGTTTCCGCATACACAACTCCATCAGCCAAATCTGGTTCGACTGAGTTCAAAAGCCATGAAAGTACCATCTTGTCACAACGGACCCAAAGGGCAAAGTCCATTGGCTTCTTGGATGCAGAGGGTGGTTCAATGGTGCCATCGACAAAACCAATTTTGTTTTTGGCTGTGAGGGCAATGATCATCGATCGATACCACATACCATAGTTGTCACCATTAAGACGCTTTGAAACCAGAACAAGGCTTGGATGATCAGAAGAATGGATGAAATAAGGACTGGAGGTGTCAATCACAGATTCATCTTTTTGTTTAGAGCTTTCTTGTGATATGGTCATGGTGAAGACGGGAAAGAAAGCAAGGTAGGGAAGCTAACCCTTAGTGCTCTGATACCATAATAAACAGTTATGTGGGAAGAATGAAAACTATGTATTAATTCACAATAGTCAGTACAAATATATACACATGACTAAGCCTAGGTTTACAAGGAAAAGAATCCGAGATCCACAATTTAGGGAAATAGAATCCTAAATTAGGAAGTAAAGAAAAGGTAAACTATATTAGCGGGATACTACGAGATTCGAAAAAAAATTCTCTAACATACGAGGTGAAAGAGTGGATTCGAAACCCTAGAACTTTTGCCCATCAATTCTTTCCCTGCTTTTCTATCGTCTATAATTTCAGTTCAATAGTTTTAAGAAACCAACAATCAATCAACCTTTTTTGCGGATTAATATAGAAATTAATTGAAATAACTGTAACTCAGCCTTATAATCCCTGTGGAGCGATACTCAGAATAATTACCACTGTTCATTTGAGTAGTAGTAATTGTTTCGTTTTATTAATTATTTTTGGTACAGAAACGACCCGATCAAATAGGGATTTTTTTTCCCTTAAAAAATCAGCACTTGAATATGAATAGAATTTGCATTTGGGCAATTCCCACTCTAGCATTAACACACAAAATATCGAGGGACTGGAGGGAAGAGCAATAAGATAATTACAAGGAGAAACACATTTCGGGTGTGTTTAAACAACATTGTTAAGATATTTGTATTGTTTTCGACATTGTAATTTTTAGAGCAATATAGACTTGTAATCAAGTGGGGCATTAGAGTAGTTAAATATTGTTGCAATTCCTCAATAGCTATCTGGGGTTTACGTATTCTCAGTCATGTGGCTTATGGGTCGGTACCAATTCAATGCAAAGAAAGTAATTTGGTTCAGATGGAGACAACCTTGCACATATATACTAGAAATTGGCGACAAGAAACAATTACTTTTTGCTCATATGCTATTGAAGTCCCACTTAACATGCATGTAAGTCTTATAGTACATTTAAATGAGAAAATTCTCAATTTTCTCATGCATGAAACAAACTAAAAACACAAGAGGAACATAAACTTGGGGGAAAAAAATGCAGAAATTGAACAAAAACTAGCATGCGTAATGCGTACCCAAAGCAATATGCAGCATCACAAAGTTGTAGTCTCGATAGATACCTTCAAGACCCACCAAACCTTAAGCACCTATGAGGGAAGAAGGAAAATTAGTTATTGAAGAAGTTTGATGGGGGAAGATAATCACTTACGGAATGTTTAACTTTGATCGAAGATGCATCAGCTTGAAAATTGGATTGGTTTGTGCACATAATTGAATATATGTAGAAAAATTCTATCGTATACACCAATTTTCAGTAAAAGAAAGGAGGAAAATGAGATGCAGAGGATATTCAATAACTTGCTTCATTGAAGTTACGAAAATGAGATTTGTTTATCCTGAATTGGAATGTGGCATTAGAGTTCCTACTTTGTTGTCTATTCACTATTGTTCAGAAAAATACTTAGTTAACTGAGGTTCTAGGTGAATTTATTGATTCTCAAGTTTGAATTAGAAATGGAAATCCAACGTTTTGTTCATAGTTGTAAACCACGTGAGAACTATTTGAATTGGCATAAAGAGGAGCAAATGAAAACATTATGGTTCTTAGAAACCTGGGTGAAGTTGAACAGAAGTAAAACGCTTATGTAAGTCAGCAACAACTGAACAAACCGATGTTTCACGGCTGAGTGCAGAATTGTGGTGGTTTTAGTGCCAAATGCAAGTTTTTTCCTCCAGTACGTAGTTATTGGAATGTAAAAGGAGTCAGACCTGCACATGATCAAGCTGCAATACTAGCTCTCATTCCTCTGTGTACTCCAACTCCGAGAAGAGTGCTCTTGATGACATGCAACTGAGTAACAATTTCTTTGATATTCGGCCGATCTCTTGGTAGTTCTTCTGAACAAGCTATTCCCACTTTAAGAATTGAAGTCAAACACTCGTGAACTTCGTGAATGCTAGCTGGGCTTTGATTTTGAGAGCTGTTGATGCTTGAGCTCTGCTCTCTCGTTACTACTTGTTGAAACAATGTTGGATCAGCAATGTTTTCTACTTGTTCAGCCATAGCCATCTCAACAAAGTTGTGGAGAGTCAAACTACCCTCAAATATGGCATCTGTCGGTCTCTTCCCTGTGAACATCTCCAATAAGAGAATACCGAAACTATACATATCACCCGACGTTGATACTTCATTTCCCATGCCATACTCTACAATCCATCCATCATAAAGATAAGAATATTGCAAATTTGCTTGATAAGCAGCCTCTCAAGGAATAGTAAAGAAACTTCAGCAAACAATTCTTAGATGGATACTCCTAATTTTATGTCTCGAGTAAGACTACAAAGAGTTGTGTCAACTTCTTTGCTTTTTGTTAGATCACGAATAACAACATTTGGTTCTGCCTTGCCATCTGAAATGCCTAATTTGAATCACGCCTTTTGGTTTGTTATGAATTTTTTGGTTAAATGTAAATTTCATTAAAAGGTCCGAACATAACGTACAACAAAACCAAGGGTCATACCCCAGCATACAACAAGGAACATACCCCAGCATACAACAAGGAACCCTTAATTAAAAATTTTCTTAGTAGCCATTACCTAACCATAAACTTATCAATTACGCTTATATTTGCTGTAGGTTTGTGGTACTCACGTAATAAATTAAGAATTAAAAAGTATCTACTTTATGGAAAAGGAAAGATACTAACAAAAACCTAAGGAGATAGTGTTCTTTGAATGCAGGTTAATTCATGTAAAATGAACTACGAATATATACTTGCTCTACTCTAAAATAAATAAATAAAACGTGGGTACAACCTGTAATCAAGAAAGCAGTAAGGATAAGAAGATATAATTGTTGGTTATTTATTTTTTAGGCTAATGTGTCTTAGCTATAACAAAGAAAGAAACTTACTCCATCTCCATTTCAAGAAACAATCTAGACACTTTCTGCTTAACTCAAAGTACTCTAATACTTTAAGCAAGATGATGCAGTGGGGAGTAAAACAAAAGAACCAGCAGCTTTACTTCTATATATGTAGGGGATACTAGACTCAAAGGAGAAGTGAATTAAATCTAAAACTGAAGGAAGTGAAGGAGAACAGAAACGCAAAATGAGTCTAAGGGTACATTTACCTGGAGCTCCATAACCGAATGACCCATGTAAGCCAATAGAACTTGATTGATTTGCAGAAGCAATACATGTCGCATCTACAAGGAATCTTGCTAACCCAAAATCACCAACATGTCCAACCATTTCATCATCAAGAAGAACGTTGCTCGGTTTCAAGTCACAGTGAACTATTGGTTCTGAGCAATGGTGGTGAAGATAAAAAAGTGCAGAAGCAACATCAAACGCAATATTTAACCTCTTTAGTAGGTTTAAACTCTGCGACTTGTTGTGTGCATCATCTTCTTTCACATTTGGATGCAACCACTCCTCTAGGCTCCCATTGACCATGAAATCGTAAACCAGAGCCTTGAACTCGTCACCTTTATAGTCAACACTTGAACATGCGGTGAGGACATGTACAAGATTTCGATGTTTGATGCTCCTTAAAGCCTTACACTCGGCAATGAAGCTCTTGGCAGCTCTCCGGGATTGAAGGTTTAATACCTTCACAGCGACTAGTTTTTCACCTTGATTGAGATCAAGAATTCCTTTGTACACCGAACCAAAACTACCCATGCCGATTAGATTTGCTGAAGAGAACCCATTGGTCGCTCTTAATAGACTCCGGTAAGACAACATAGGAAACGAGTGGCCAAAAAAGCTAAAAGATTGTACCTCTGTTTTCTTTTTAAACCAACGAAGATACACAAAATATATCATTAAAAGTAGACATACAAGCCCAAAGGACGATGGGAGTACCAACTTCACAACGTGGGTAAATTTCTTCGTTGTGAATCCATTGGATTGGCAATTGCGTAGTTTTAAATCAGGTATACCACCACAAAGCTTCCTGTTTCCCTCAATAGAAATAGCTGCCGCAATCGTAAATATGCCTCGTTTTGGTACTTCTCCATCAAAATCGTTAAATGATATATTTAGTCTTTGTAAGAAATGAAATCCCTCTAAATAGTTTGGGATTTTTCCGGAGAAATCGTTCATAGAAATGTCTAGATCCTCCAAGCCTCTCAATTGGCTCAAAGTTGATGGAAGGACTCCCCAGAACTTGTTGCCCTTCAAATTAAGAGATGCCAATTTCACACAACTACCAAGGCTACTTGGAATATTACCAATCAACATATTCTGAGAAACATTTAGTGTTACAAGATTTGTTAAAACCCCGATTTCCATGGGGATGACACCAGTCAAGTTGTTATGAGATAGGTCTAGAGAAAACAATGATG
>BPLS01028648.1:48080-87713 GCA_019656275.1 Rhododendron kiyosumense | reverse complement strand
TGTTTGAATGGGATGTTGGGTTGAGCTAATTAAGCTTGCACTTCTCCTCGCCATGTGGTGGAGCCCTGTGTTTTTTCCTTGCGTGTTCACCTATCAAAAATTGATGGGGGAAATTATTTTTGAGTTTTTAGGGCGAAATGAAGTAAACGAAAAGGAAATTTTTTGAATGGCCCAGATGGACTGCTCGGGCTGTCCATTTCTGTTTTGGATGGCTTGAATTTGGAGAGAGAAACAGGAGATAGAGTGGTGGGGTAAGAGGAGAGAGAGTTTCAATCTCGGCTGTCTAACACACTTTTGAATGGCCCAGATGGACTGCTCGGGCACCACGTGGGCACGGTCACGTGGTACCCACCCGGTACTGAAAAATTTCTTTTTTGGATCAAAGAATTTTGTCAGGAGGTGAAAAAATTTGTTCAGAGCTTCAGGAACCTAGTATAAAAACAAGATTTTCTACAAAATCTTCTTGACTTTTTGGTACGGCCTATTTTATTATTTGCTCTTAATCGTGAAAAGATTTGTGTCAAATTTTTACACCACATCATTCATCTCGATAAGAGGAATCAAAAAAGTATAAAAAATATGGACCAAAAAAAAAAATCATATAAGGCGGCGAAAAAATCCAAAAGTGTAGTCTATATTTTTAAAATTAAGAAAACTAATTAAAAAAAATGCCTAACGGGTCAAAGAGGCCCTGAAGAAAGTATGGAATGTATGTTTGGGTGTCTATTTTTTGCCAACTTCATTCGGGCTTAGGAAAGTATACAAGCAGTCGCCTTAAACATTCATTCTTGACAATGATGATTTTCTCCAAATATTCTTCTTAAGTTAGTTGTTATTGTCACTGAAGCTTATGAAATCTTTTCCAAAAAAAAAAAAAAATCCACATAAAATAGACCTATTTGATGAAGTCTTGACGAAATTTCTTAACTAATGAGGTGATAACTTTATCTTTCCTTTAGTGCATGTTTCTAAGCCATTAGTCTAGACGAAATTTCTTAACTAATGTGGTGATAACTTTATCTTTCCTTTAGTGACTCAGACCTCGAGTCTATCTACTTGGCCGAAGTCAGTCTTCGCTGAAATTGACACCAGCCGTTGTATTCTCGAATGAAGTTTCATTCAGTTATTGATTTGAGTTCTATTGGATTTGGATCAGATTCGAGTCTTATCAGATTTGGATTGGATTCGGCCTATTGACAAGCCAAGGGGGAAATTGCATCCGTCAGTCTTCAAATTTCCATACGCATTACGGGTCGCTTTCTTAAGTATTCACCCCATCTCAATTTTTTAGTATTTTCGAGAGTCCGTGCCACTTTTTAATTGATTATATATATCTTGGATCCGGTTTCTCTCCATTAGAAGGATGTGTGGTTCCCTCTGAAACATTCATATTAACAACCAATGGTTTAGATTTGTTGAATCTTTTACGGGTAAAGTCTTTTATTACCGATACAAGATTGAAAACAAATCTGAACCATTAAAAACACTATCCGACAGTTATAATCACTTGAACCGCACCTCTGCAGTATAAACCTGGACTGCACACAAGCCAAATTCTTATTATCTTATAATCTATAATGTTTTATCTGATTTTGAAATTTTTGTTTAATAGTATAAATCTAACCAATTTAAAATCCGGTTAGGATTAAAAAATGGGGACGAAGAAAGTACATTGTTTGTAATCCCCACCAGGTGGCACGCATAGCGTTATAACAAATCTGCCTTTAAAATATTATTGAGGTACTCGAGCAAGGTATAACTATCTCTTGGGGCAAATTGAATCAATATAACCCAAACGTCTTTGGCTTTTCTGGGGTAATTTCCAACTGAGTGGGGTCAGGCAACCCCACTTGCCATAACGTAGTCAAACCGGTAAAGTGTTACCCCGCTAACTTTGCTTATGGAGAAATTTTTCGGTGACTGGTGGGTATATTTCACGTTGTATTCGCTCGGCACATTCGGCCGTGCAATACACTTTTGGATGGCTCATATTGAAATATTTTCTCTCCTCTCACCCCAACACTGTCTCTTTCCCTTTTTTTTTTTCTCCAAATTCGAGCAGTCCAAAAACGCAATGGACGGCTCGGATGCACCGAACGGGCACCACGTGGTACCCACCCGACACTGAAAAATTTTCCGTGCTTATAGGTATTACAATTTTCAATTGTTCATCGGTTAAGTTGTGTTGTTCCTGGTGATCCTTTGCACAGATTGTGTGGCAGTTGTCTCCGTTGGGAATTAATATGAACTCGATTCAAGGTGATTCGTTTCTAAGTTGGTGGGACAATCTGCTGGCGGACAGGAATAGCTGAAAAGAAGGAGATGTGGGCAGCTATGGGATCACTTGTTTGGAGAATCTGGAAATGCAAGAATGACGCCGTCTTTAACGATAAAATGTGGAGATCGACCGGATGAAGCTTGCACTACTGCTATTAAGGACGCAACCGAATTTCTGGTTGCTAAAGAAGGTGGACGCAGACCAGTAGAAGCAGGTCGGGTAGCAGCTACAGAAGTTCAGATTCGATGGCAAAGACCCATGAATGGTTGGGTGAAAATTAATTTTGATGATGGACTGGATAGTCAAATGAAATCGAGTGGTATTGGGATTGTAATCAGAGATTCATGTGGCAAATTCCGGGCGGCACGAGCAATTCATTTTATGCATTTGATGGAGCCAGTAATTATAGAGGCAATGGCGGCTAAGGAAAGTTTGATTTTTGCTCAAAAACTCGGTATGCAAAAGATACATATAGAAGGTGATTCTCAACAGGTGGTTAACATGATCCAATGGACAGTGACTTTATCACGTCGGTGGGCATGTGTAATTATAGATGTGAACCAGTTGAAGCAAGAGTTTGTAGGAATGAAAGCGAGTTTTGTTCGAAGAGGTGGCAATTCGGTGGCACACGCTATGGCCACGAATGCTTTGAGAGGGAGTGGGGTCCGTTCTTGGAATCCTGGCTTTTCCATCCACTTTGTGAGGATGAGAGCCCCATATGATGTATTTGATTTTCATTGTTTCCTGGTTTTAATAAAATCTCTCCTAAACTGTGGCCCAAAAAAAAAAAAAAGGTTGTGCTGTTCCTACTTCCTTGTATTGGAATTTTTCCTAGTACTGGAATTTTATGAATGTATGTATAAAATTCGTATTTGTATCCATATAAAAACAAAACGCAACGTGAAAAAGAAAATTGGTATTAAGTCCAAAAGTAGGTGCTTATTGGGCCGTTTAGTGTAGCTTAGATTTTAGTAAGCTTTACGGTTCACTAATTTAAAAGCGTTACAGTCTAAGGTTCACTAATTTAAAAGCGTTACGGTCTAAGGTAGAGGTGTCTAAGGTAAAAGCATTACGCGCCTCCCTATGCTCTCTCTCTTCTCAACTACTTGTGGACAAATGGTTTTTTTAGGCAAGGTATATGTATACATGTTTGATTGGTATTTGATCGACATACTCCGTATCTTTTTTCAAAGAAAGATATGCTCGTCTTAGGTATTGATTGGTGCTCGTCTTAGGTATTGATTGGTATTTGATCGACATGGTGTTTTTGCACAGTTGTAGTTTTCGACGAGCTCCACAAAATGCATGGTTTTGATCATTGTTGTGGGTCCGAGATAGGCTCGTGAAAAAAAAAAAAAAAATTGGACTGGGTGGGACCCAGTCAAACTGAACTGGACCTTAACCCCATGCTAAGTAGACTTAGAGGGTGTTCCATTTTTAAAACGTTAACTTTTTTCAAACGGAGGTAATTTCAAACTCAAATATAATGAAAATAAAAAATATTTTTTCAATTTTTTTTGCACCGTTTAAAAGATCTTAATGAGATCTATCAAACAAGATCTATATTGGTAGAAAAATTATTTGCGTAAACACATAATTTTTGAGTTTGAAATTACTTTCTTTTTCAAAAAGTTCTTTTTTTCCAAAACCGGAACACCCCCTTATTACGTTGATTTCTGCCCAATTCTCTTTCATGCATTTTTCTTGTAAGGTAGTAAGAAACCAAAAGAATTGACCGAACTACATGAATAACACTATACAAATTCAAAACGATTTAAAATGATTAATGCCTTTTTTGGATGGTATCTTGAAAACAAAATATTTCTCCATATAACCCATTAAATGTACCTGATCTTCCCATTATACCCTTCCCCTCTCAAAAATTACACTTTAACTCCCACCCTAAGCCCCCACCCCCACCATTTATGTCTCCAACCCCCATTGCCGTCTCCCGCCTCCATAGCCACCACCGCACCACCGCCACTCCTGCCAGAACACCACTGCCGCACCACACTGCCTCTCTTCAAGGTCTCTCTCTCTCTCTCTCTCTCTCTCTCTCTCTCTCTCTCTCTCTATGAGTATATATATACATGTATGTATATATACAATAACATAAAATAGATCTCTTTCGGCAACATGTCAAAAATATGCACAAAATTCAGTAACCAACTGCCGAACTATATATACGAAAATCATACATAACATTTCGATAAATAACTGTTGAAAACAAGATTATATTTCGGTAACTACATGTCGAAAATATGTTCAACTTTTGGTAAACAACTGCCGAACTACTATATAAGAAAATCATACATACATTTCGGTAAATAGTTGTTGAAAACAAGATTATATTTCGGTAACTACATGTCGAAAATGCATACAACAAAAACAAGAAATATATATTTCAATAATTGGATGCTGAAAATATATCTCAATTTCAATAACTAACTGTTGAGTAGGGTAATATTTTACAGTGGTTCGCTACCAAAATTACTTACTTTATTCTATTCGGACCAGACACATCGAAAAATTGGGTTTTGTAAATCCAGACACCACAACAATAAAGCAGAGGCCATTGTAAACAGAAAAACTTTTCTCCTCACGCGGCTTCCAAGATGCAATGTCCATCACAGTATCTTTCTTCTCCTCTGCCATCATATGGTTGCCAATTAATAGAATTTGATTCAATTTCAATTTCAAAATCCAAACCTACAAGTGGGTCAAAAAATGGATTAATGGAAGGACTTGAACCTTCCATTGATACAATATTTGGCCCTTGCTTCTCCTCCATTGAAAAATTTGAGAGATAGGAGAAAAGAGAGGATGAAGATGAAGAAGAAAGAGAGTTGAGAGAGAAAGGAGAAGAGAAGATGAAGAACACGTCGCCTGGTGTGTGTTTTTTTTTAAACGTGAAAGCTGATTTTTGAGGGAAAAGGGGGAAGAAGATAATTTAGGGTTTTGGTCATAAAGGCATGTAGGTCCTTTCATGTATAGGTATAAGGGTAAGTAGGTCATTTTGCATTAGGGGTCATGTTGTAATTAGTTGAAAATTTTTAACGGATTAAAGGAGAAAATAGAGGGCTGCGAATAGTCAACCCCGGACAAGCCCAACAGTGTTTGTAAATTACATTTTTAGCTTAGGCCAAACCACAAAATTAGCCCTCCAATTGAAGCTCGGTAATTAGGCCCAACGAACAGTACCTCGCCTCATTTGCTGAGGGACCGAGGGCGGTGGAACTGTTTCATGGCAGTACTAGTTACATTTCGATCTGATTGTTTCACAAATTAATGTTAAGTTTTGGCCGTCGGAATTGGAGAATAGCCGGAGTATAATGGCCGGCCATCGTTTGTTGAAGTGTGTAGAGTTCTAATGAAAAAGTAGTAAACAAAAATAATGGAGATGATTGGTAAAAATGTCTACTGTTGTTGGGGTGTTGAAAAGAAAGATGGGTAGCCAAACCAAAAAATATATATGCACTGTTCACCATATAGTTTGGCTAGGTATTGGTGTGGCCATGCCCTTAAAACTTGAAATTGAGCAGTGAATTTGGCTTTAAACTTTCTCAGACTCGGCCCTTTTTGTAAAAAGTTTTCACAAGAGCCATTATTATTAGGGTAAAAGAAATGAGAAAAATGTATGTAGCAAAGTTGGTGTTCTCCACGGGTAAGCCAAAGTTGCTTTAGAAATTACTTATCAAATTAGTAGTAGTAAAAAGCTATTTATGGTACCAAATTTGACATGGGCTTGAATAAGCTTTTGCCGATTCTTCCATATGAGAAATTTTTCGGTGCCGGTTGGGTATATCCCACGTGGTACCCGCTCGGCACATCCGGATCGTCCAATACAAGATCAATTAATTAAATACGAAGATACAAACATGAATCCATGATGTATGTATATAGCCAACGCTAGTTACCAAATCTTGGAAGAGAAAGCTTGATGCCTTCGATGTTCTTTTATGTAGTTGGGTTTTAGTTCTCATCTACGTTGATTGTTCACACAATGGAAAGGTCGAGAGATGAGTGGACCCCTTCTAGTGGAGTCCATTGGCCGGGTAAGTCGAAACCCCATTGTAAGTCAAGTCCCGTCCATGTTCCCTCACGACAGTTAAACTCACAAAATCTTCCCAGTACGATTCTTTCACATTAGCCGAATGTGAATGTAACTTTAAGTATGTTTTGTCTGAATTTGGCTTCATTGGGTTACAATTAGATGCCTAAAATTTCTTTGATTATGCATTGTTTGAACAATATGAATTCTGAAAAAACAATTTCCATGAAACGCATTATGTTAATTTCAAAGAGTCTTGGAGCAATGTGTGGTTTTTTATGTCCTTAATCAGAGGCATTGTCTGTACAAGGATCATGTAAATATATATAATCATCTAATACACAGTACTCCTTTGGTTGGTTGATCATCTCTGCAATCCTATTTCTATTTCCCATTGCTCAAGATTAGTCTGTGCAGCCTCTTTAATCGGGTTTGAAACTTTAAAATATCGATCAGTATTTGCTCACAAAGTTAAACCTTTTGCTTTTGAATTGATTTTCCGACGGTAGTATGTCAAAGTAGTTAGCGTCTACAGCGAAAATTTCCTAAGCTGAAAAAGACCGCATTCTACTAAAATTCTACATTTTATGATCAGATTAAAATGTACATACACAAAAAGGCGAGAGTTGTTCATGTTGAAGAGCTGTTGCTCCAAGCTCATGTGCTCGGATCTAGTACTAGCCCCTCCCCAGCTCCCCTTACCCCTCAGAAATAGGATATTGTAAGTTTGTCATGTCCAAAAGAAATACGATAGTGTAAGTTTGCCATGTCCAAAAGAACATAAAATACGTTATGTACCCAAATGTGGTTACCAAAGTATCACTGCAAACAAAAAGTGTCTACCGTACGTGTCTTTGTGGGAAAATGTATTGCGTTCTTACCCAGAGGCTAGTCGATCTCTTGCTTGGCTAGTTTTTCAGGTCAAGTGTGTAATAGTAAAAAATCAACTAGACATTTCCTAGAAGACGTGGGAGACGGGAGAAAGGAAATGACAAACAGGAAGACTTGAAAAGGAAAAGACTAATGGGAAGACCTAAAAAGACTAATGGGAAGACTTGAAAAGGAAACTAGAAGACGGGAGAAAGGAAAAGACTAATGGGAAGGCTTGGGAAGACTTGAAAAGGAAACGTGAAAGACAGGAGAAAGGAAAAGACAAACAGAAATATTTTGTCCGGTCCAAATTAAGGACAAGAGAGGGTCCAATTCCAATCGGAATTATAGAGTGACATCAGACAGTAAATTTAGCTAAATGAAAATACAAATTCATGGTGGCAGTAAAATTTTGACTGAAGGTGGAGGCCAATGCCGGTACGCAATGCGGTGGGAATGTGGCTACAACGACAAAAAGTGTCGTGGTCCTGTGGACCCCTAAACATTGTCATGAACAGGTAGGGGTGTAAACGAGCCTAGTCTAGACGAGATTCGTAGTGTTCGAGCTTGACTCGTTTATTAATCGAACCTAAAACTCAAGCTCGAGTTTGGTTGCAAACTAGCCGAGCCCTTAACAAGCCACGCTTAGTTAATTTACTTAATGAGCCTCTTTAAACGAGCCGAGCTTATACAAACGAGCTGAGCTTTTGAGTATCGAGCTCGGCTCGTTTAGTAAACGTCCCCAAAACTCGAGCTCGAGCTTGGCTTGATTACTAAACAAGTCAAGCCGACCCGAATTACGAGTAGGTTGATTCATTTGCAACCCTATGAACAGGTCTACATGGAGGTTGTTGGGATAAGATGAGACAAATTAATAGGTAGTGAGATGAAAGTAATAAATTGATAGAAAAATTATTAAAAATCGTGCACTGAGAATGGCGTGGTTCTGAAAACCCCATGTGAACAAAGTCGTGTCCTTGAGGAAAATTGTTGTCCAGAGGTCAATCTCATTCTTGTCTAGTTAGAATGGCTCAAAATCGGTTTTTTTGTTTCTGCTCTTTTAGCCAAGTATGTAACATTCATTGAGTTGGCACATTTTTGACAATTTACTAATGATTGAAAGGAAAGATGTGTTAGGCAAGGTTTTTTTTTATTGTCCAAATGGATTAAACGGGCTAAAATTTACAAAAATATGGATTTCGATATAGGTAATTCTTTTCATACATAAATCAACTAAAAGTTTACTTAACAAAAATAACTTGTCTAGAGCCCTTAAAATATTGACAACTTTTTTGGGCAAAGCCACCCTTAACCCATCCTAGATACACAAGCAGATTGCGTTCTTAGAAAGAATCACATTGTAAGAGTTCAATGCTGCTGGGAAACGAGCCCTGACTTTGTTTGGATCGAGGTGGGGAGTACAAAATAGAGCACCCAATAGTTACCCAGTCGAGACTCGGGTTGGGGTACGGCGGTACGGCAAAGCTCGCCGCACCCTGCCCCATTGCCGTGCCTAACCAAGAGTCATACAAATAGAAGTCGAAGAAAGGATTCTGTGAACGTTATTACGATGACACATCAAATCACAGTACATTTTGTTAGCAAGGTGTTCCCAAATTTTCTGGTTTCTATCCAATCGTTAAAGAAATGCCAATCGACAGAGAAATGATTTATGAGTGCTGGAAATATGGGTGAATTGTGAAATGATGTTTGGTTCCTTGCTTGGTTTTAGAACTTCTTTGGAAGCAAACGTAGTACAATATAGAGTGAATGGAGATGGAAATTGAAGACTAATAAAAGGGACTTTTATTGATCTCCAAGTAGAAGCACAGAATCGACAGGGTATAACCTAATCGACAAAGTACAATTTGTTACTCCCTCTGTCCATTTTTAAGTGTCCTGCATCGTAACTCCAACTTATTAAAAAAACATCATCATTATACCTTTCACATCAATTTTTTCCTCCACTTTCCTTATTTACCCATCTTCATTACACTTTTACTCACTAACTTTCCAAAATGAAATCTACTTTAGGCACAAAATAGACAATGCACTAACTTTTACCTACTAACTTTACAAAATGGACACTTATTAAGGGACAGTCCAAAATGAAATACTGGAGTATAAATAAGGGACGGAGGGAGTAACAATTATTCCTACTCCTAGAAAAGAGAAGTATTGCCCGTTGGCGTTGTGATTGTGTCTTGAAACTATCACTAACTCATACATAAATAGGCCCTCCTAACTTGAATTTGAACATTTCCCTCCAATCAAGTGACGGTTTTTCCCTCCCTTCACTCAATAACTTCCGCAAAGGAACAATGCAAATAACTTCCACGAAGGAACATGCACACACGTTGCATAACTGCTCCTTTGATTATGGGACAATTGGAAATTCCATCTTTCGCCACCTGTAATTCAATCGTCAGAGAGAACACACCATATATTAGTCAATCGACGGACGGAGGAAACAAACTCCATGTTAACTGATCGACAGTTAATTAATCCATAAAGCCTTATTAAGGCTTTATTATAATTAATAGAATTAATTAACCAACCATAAGTTCCATTAATTTTTCAATAATACCCTTTTATTTATGCCACGTGTCACTCAATCGACAGACAAAAGGAAAATCACAGATATGATGCAAACAATGCCCCCCTTATTTAGTTGAGTTAAAACATTTAACTCAAGTAAATATATAATTCCCCAAATGCGTGATTAGCATACGGGTTTTTGAACTTATATAACCCTTTACTGTAAAGTTAGGGTACACAATTTCACTCTCACTTTTGAAAGTTTCTTGAGCATAGCAATCACTACATGAAAAAATGGCTTTCTCGGCGTCTATAAAATGCCAGTAAAAATGAAATAAACACTGGCAAAAGTCTTCCCGGCATTTTCGGTAAACGCCGCGACTACCGGGCTTGGGAATACTATACGGCATTTGGTAAACGCCGGGAAAGGACCCGGCTTTTTTCTTGGCGTTTAAGTTTTTCGGTGATCGGGGCAGGTGACTTTTATTGGGGCTTGTTAAAAACGTCGGGAAAAATTTTCCAGCTACAATCCATACTGCCGCCAGTGAGGGAAATCCCTGCGTTTACTAAACACCGAGAATAGTTTTTTTTTTTTTTATAAAACAAAAAAATATTGATACCATTTTCACCCATTTACTATTATTTTCACCCGTTCATAATTCATCACGATCAACATAACAAACATATAAGTAACAAATACTATAGAGACCCGTAAATTTCTATTTAATTTTAATATTGTAGTAAAAGAAACTAAAAGAAAGGAAAAGAGGTGAAAATGGCATGAAAATTAAAATTGGGGTCGATGTGAGAGAATATGAAAAAAATTAGGTGTGGTGGTGTAATTTGTGCATGTGTGTGCACGTGTATACCAGGGAAATGTTTTCCTTTTTTTTTACTTTCATTTTCCATTTCTTATCTCAGCTCTCTCTCTCGTCTTCTCTCTCGATCTCTCTCACTCTCTCAACCAAAAATTCACCTCCAAACCCAAAACCCACAACAATCAACTCCCAAATCATTTACTACTCGCATTTTGGGACTCGTATTTTGTTGGACAAAGCTTGGTTTGGTGTATTTTGTTCGATTTGGACTCCGGAAGCTAGAGTTCGCTCAATTCTTTTCGATTTCAGTTTGGATACTTGAGGTAGGGAATTCTACCTCTCTTTATATGTTATTTGGGTTCTCCTTTATCCTATTTGAGTATCTCCATGCTTTGTTTGAGCTTGTTTTGATTGTTGTTTGGTCTGGATCAACATCTGTTATCTGATGAAAAATCGCTAAAATCCCTTATTCCTACCGGTAGGATATTTCCCTCTACCGGTAGAACTTTGTTTCTGTGATAACGTGTGCTCTCTGTTTTGAATTTGTATCGGTAGGACTCATTCCCTACCGGAAGGACTATTAATTTTTCCCACCTACCGGTAATATTTTTATTTCTACCGGTAGAACTCTTGCCAGCTAAAACTTTGTACCTACTGTTTGCACTTTCTACCGGTAGCCCCATGTTTCCTACCGGTAGACCACAAGAAAAAGGCACAATCTTCCAGGACCGTCCCATCTTTTTCTTTTCCAAGTCTTAATCCTTTTCCATGGGTTATAGGATTACTTTATTATATATAATAGGAGTATGACAAGGCAAGCACACCTTTTGATTATTAGATAAATATATAATGGAAGTGTTCAAATTGGTGAAATTGTGGAAGGATAAATATGAATTTCATGCACGATATTTGTACGAACGGTACACTTGAGCATGTGATCTACGCGCGAACACTCGGGGCCCATCGACGGGTGGGTGCCTGACAGGGAATATTCAGGGTCCCAAAATTAACCTGGCAGGAGCTAATGCTCAAAATAATTACTCAAGGCCTAACCTTTATGGTGGGTGCTTGGCAGGGGATATTCGGGGTCCCAAAATTAGCCTGGCAGGAGCTTCGGCTCAGACACACAAACGATACGACATTTTGATACATAAATTGGACGGGTATGATTATGGGCTTAATAAAAGAAAGATTGGAGATTTTGGAATACTTGTTCATAATAGTTGTGCTTCCTCCATTATCTTGATTTTTCCATCGTACGTTCGTTCGTCTCGCTCATTTGCATATAGAGTTTGCGTAGACTTTTCTACTGAGCTAGTGTAGCTCAAGCCTTATATTATTTTCAGGTGCCAATTCGGAACAGTAGATTGCATTGCTTGAGTGCTTGGAGTGTGGTCATTACTTTTGAAAGCTAACTGAAGGAGTTACCGATTCATCTTTGTAAATTTATTTTGAAGATGTATTTGTAACTGAATTTGTAATTCTTTTGACTTGGAATATTGTAATCATAATTCTCTTTCGAAATTCGACACTTGCGATAATTTGGGGCCATCGAGCCGAAATTGTAATATTTTGGAACTTTATGGATTTGGAAGTATTTGCCGGGGAAATGAGAACGCGTTGATTATTTTGGGGACCGTAAGGGATATTTGTGAGTATTTTATAATGATAATCATTTATATTTATGTTGAAAACTCAAGACGTGACAAATACACACATACAAACAATCCATAATATTACACAAATCTGCCTCTCATATTTCTGAATGAAAAATACATTGTCCGCTATCAAACCACACACAATGTCTCGTAATTATACCTTGAGAGTATACTACTCAACAAATAAAAAGATAGAGTTTTCCGAATTCTTCTTGTACTTATGAGGTCTTTCCGCTCGTGAACGTGTGCACCATTCTCACGACGTTGTATATAAAATAATTAAATCAGCACAATAAGAAGTTACAAAAGCAACAAAAAATCATTACTGTTAATTAGATGTACATCTTGACATTAGTAAAATCTCACCAAGACCATTCCATAGATAATATTGTGATCAATTCTATTCACAACAAGATGAAATTAATCCCTCTGTTATGCTTCTATGCAGCCATTAGAAAGGAATAAAAGTAGAGTTTAATCTGCCAAACAAAACATTCTTTTTTGAACAGCCAGCCAAATAAAACATGTAAGCCAATAGATGTACAAGAGTATGTCAAGGATTCAAGGTAGATACAATTAATCACTCAATACCTTTGATAGAAGGCCAACCTTTGGCTGCTTAAGATTTCTATCGGCATTACTTTTAGCCACAACACGCTCGTCAGCCCAAAATATCTACCACTTGGCCCAAACAACAGTCTTGTTATCAGGAGCCTCACACACTGATTTCCACTATAAGTACAAACTCAATGCATAAGACAATGGCAAAGGTAAGTATTGGTAACCCCCATCAAGCCGATGAGAGTACACTAGATAAAGCAATGGCAAAAACCTCCACGCTCCTCCACCGACATGACAAAAAGAGCCCTGGCTCTATTCTAAAAGAAATTAAGCACGAAAGGGGTGTTTTCTGACAAAAAGAGCCCTGGTTTCGAGCAAGATCGTTAAAGAATATATCCACAAAGCCATAACAGAAATTAGCATTATTTTGATTAATTGATTCTATTACAAAAACGGTTGTATTTACTTTATCAAAGAATATATTAAGATGGTCCAAAGCCCTCGATGATAGAAATGAATAGACTCCACCAGGAAATTAAAAAGGGAACTCACGGTGTTTTCAGGTTGGCAATCTGCGTCAATGTTGAAGGGATAGGACCAGTCAATTGACTGTTCTTCAAATTCTTGCATTAAAGTGCACATTAACCCTCAGTTGAGAGAGTTAAAAACTTTCCATAGTGATCAAATCAAACTGTACTTCAAGCGTTAACTCACAATAGCTCAAGCTGTTTAATTAAGGGGTAAATTTTACTCCCTCTAGTTTGCATGAATTCTCATTTTCATACCTCTAGTATCAATTATGTTACTTTTAGCCCTATAATTTGCATTCTGTCTCAATTTCGTCCCTCTCGCTTACGGCGTTAATGAAACAAACGGAATTGGAGGACAAAATTGTCATTTCTCCTCACAAAGGGACTAAATTGAGATTTCTTGCAAACTAGAGGGACTATTTCTACCATTTTATTTTTTACTTTTGTTTTTGTAAATAAATTTAAAATACATCATATGTAATATATTTCTCATCTCATTTTATATTGAATAATCAAAATATGTTAAAAAAATTTAAAGTTTTTATTATATATATCACAAAAATTATGAGAAAATTCGAAAAACAACCCCTATGTTAAAGGTCTTGGTATTGTAATTTTTTTTCAATTGAATTTTCACTCTTTTTATTTTCTTTGTCACATGATTAAAAAGAAAAAGTTGTTCAGTAGTATTTAGAAATCTTGTAATTGTGTTTAATTAATTAAGCAATGAAACACTATTGAATATTAAGAGATCAAATACATTAAAATATGGGTATAAGTGTATTTATTTTGGGACTTACTCATAAGATCACTCATATAACAAATAAACACGGATTTTGAACATTTTTTTTATCGGGTGAAAAAATAAAGAGATTATAAGAACATGATACAAAGACATTAGTGTAACGCCCTGATTTTCAGAAATAAATCGGAGGCATCAAATATTGATTTCTAAAACTTTATTAATTTAAAACCAAAATCCAAACCGGATAATTCTCCCTAAAGATTCGTCTATTACAAACCATTATAGAAATACTAAAAAATAGTCTTTATAATAATAACTTAAACAAAATAACAGAGCCGTCTTCTAAGATTGATACGGGTCCCACGCGTATTCTGGCTCCACTCCCACCTCTGGATTCTCTTCCGCGTAAAACTGTTCGCCTTTAGGGTTCTGCGGTTCTTCTTGGTTTTCTGCAAAATCTGGCACGGAAGCCAGGCAATCCGTACCTGAGTGAAAGAGTTCACCCCGAAGTATAATCCAACCCAACTACCCCTCTTACTTTACAATTAGCAAATACAAGATAATATTGAATCGAAGAGTAAAACAGAGATTTCACACATGAACCAATTTATTACTATCAGTTACCTTATATGAGATCTAAGATCTCATCCACGAGATCCTTTCCTCCCATACCACTAACTATGATCGTGTCATGGAAAATCCCCCCCTTGTTTGTCCTGCACACGGGATTCTAAATGAATTCACCTAAGTTATGTACCTCGTATGAATTCATTTAGGACCATAACAGGGGGCACGATTACCCTTTGGAACGTTCCATGGCGTATCATACATTAGGGTCGTCACCATTCCTAAGCCACTAACTATGACCGTGTCATGAGACAATCCCCCTTGCTGGCCTTGCAAGGCACGATTACCCTTTGGAACTTCCCATGGCGTACCATACGTTAGGGTCACCAAAATATCATCACTGGGCCCCGCAGGTCACCCTTAATATCATCACTGGGCCCCGCAGGTCACCCTTATCATAGCCAAATCAAAATCCGCAATCTCACAACTTCAACACTTTATCATTTTTCCATCAACTTAGCATCGTCTAGATGAAAGCTATTCGCATACCACCCCATGTCTCTAGGGTCCAATCTAGCATTCAAATCAGGTATCGGTGCAATGTACAATTAAATCAAATAATAATTAAAATAAATAACCAGCAATGCAATCACATAACTTTTATGAATGGGCCGTTGCCCTTATTCTCGTATGGTCACAATGTCACTAATGAAGTAAAACTTTTATAAAAATTTTTAATAAAATATTTCCTAGGCTCTTATTAATTATTTCTAATTAAATAGTTTAATTAAAAACTAATTAAATGCATTAATTAGATAAAAATATTAGAATAATTAATCATGACTTAATAAGAGTCCTAAAGGTCCTATGTAATCAGTTGAATGTCAAAAGTTGGATTCGGAGGGTCAAAGAGTTAAATTATATGAAATCGTTAATTTAAAATGACCGAAAGTGAAGTAAATAGACAATAAATAATTACTTATAAAAATAAATGTTGAGACTGACATAATTTCATATTTGGACAGTGAGGAATCTAAATAAAATTGTTCGGGCATTAAAAATAATGTTTATAAAGTCGTAAAGTAATTTTGATTGGAATTACTTTAAAAATAATAATAAATAGTGAATTAAATAAAAAAATATTTAATTTAACAAGTTACTGTATTTGACATTCAAGAAGTCTAAAAAAATTAGTTGGAGTGTTAAAACGTTGGTTGAAAGGTCGTAACAAATTTTCGTTTGTAAACGTTGTACGATAACTAATAAATAATTTAATAAATAGTTAATTAAATAAAAAAAATATGATCTTAACAAGTTATGATCTTTGAGGTGTGAAAAGTCTAGAAAAAATAGTTCGGGGGTCAAAAATCAAGTTTAGAACGTCGCAAAATCGTTTCGGAACAAAACAGTCCAAACCGCGAGGTTGGACCGGTCAAAGTTTGCGGCTGGGCCTTCTGCCGCAAAGTCAGGCCTGGTTCTTGCGGCCCGAACATTGCGGCCGCAAGGTTGAGTCCAGAATTCGTTTTTTTGGTTTTTCGAGATGGTTTTGATGCATGGGGCCATGGGGGACGATGGGTTATGCCTAAAAACATTAAATATACTTAGAGGAAGGGTTGGAATGGATTATACTACCTCAAATCGGATCGAATTGATTTTTGATCGAAACTTGAATTTTGGGGAAGAAGACTTCGGGTTCTTCGATCGGGAAACTTTGGGACCGAATTGGATGACGTTCAGTGATGCTAGGGATTGTAGGAAGTGTCTGGAATGATCAATTCGGGTTTCGATCGATTCTAGATCACAAACCCACTTTTCTCTCTCTTTCTTTCTCTCTCTAGAACTCCGAGGATTGGAGCTTCAATCTCTCCTGTTTTTCTCTCTTTTCTGGGCTGGTGGGGCGTGAGAATTATAGTGATTTGACCTAGGGTCGGATGGTGATGTATATATAGGATAATTGGAAGAGTTTCGATTAGAATTGGATTTAAAGAGGTTGAATCCTATAGGGTTTCGGTATGGACGAAAATAAGATGAAAATATAGTCAGGGAGATGAATTAGAGACCGAGTAGGAGAGCGAGAGATGATAGGATTATTATGCATGCAATTTAAATAAATAGAAGTAGGATAATTAAGTCTAAATTAATTATATTTGTATATATCTACTAGGTAATTATAAATAAGTAGAATTTATTATTACAAATAATGCTTTTTAATGATATTATTAATTATAAAAATTACGGGTCGTTACAATTAGCTAAAGGGTTGATTTGTGCATTTTCTAATACTTTTGTAATGTGTAATGAAATATAAATTTTTTCAATATAGTTTGATTACCCAATAAAAAATAATTTAGTTATCAAATACATTACTTATGGTCTTTTTTATTTTATTTGCAAAAAAACGAAAGTAAAATGTAAAATTTTAAAAATAGTCCCTCTGGTTTACATAAAATCTCAATTTAGTCCTTGTATGAGAGAAAATGACAATTTTGCTCTTCAATTCCGTTTGTTTCATTGACGGCGTCAAGGAGAGGGACGAAATTGAGATGGAATGAAAACTATAGGGTTAAAATTGATACAATTAATATTAGAGGGATGAAAATGAGAACTCGTGCAAACTAGAGGAACCATTTATAAAATTTTTCCTTAATTAAGCTTAGATATTGACAATGGAATGCCTCCATGTAACAAATTAGTGGATAGTCCCGGCCTATGCCGTGCAGACACAACCTTTAAAAATATGCAACTCTCCATCGATTAAAAAACAGGAACTTCTCAGGATTACTAAATATTTCACCAGAAGATAACACATCACAATATTACAACGAAGAAGAAACTAGAAAGTGAAGTATTACAGTAATATCAGAGAAACACAGTTGCATATCTCATTTGAAATTTGATTAGTCAAGTTATTTTCCTGAAGATCTCTGCAATATTTCAATAGCACATGAATCATCGAAACTAATAACCTTTGAAAACTTTTGTAGATACTAAAAAGATCATCAACAGATTGTGTAACTCCATCAACAAAGGGGTTTATCATTTCCTACAAGCAAACCAAGCTTTTTGTGCCATAACCCAAATCCGCCTTCCCCACGACTCCCTCCCTCCCTAATTAGACTGCCCTAACAAGAAACCCAACCTTGACCGCCAAAGCCCAACTCCACCCGAGAAAATAAAGAGACATTGTGAGAGAAACACACACAGAGACATACCAGCGGCATTGACGAAATGCTTGCATAATCTGGGCAGAGCCGCGAAACGTCTTAAAGAAAGCGACATAGTCCGCAACTCAACCCAGACGTTGTTCTACAATTTGGTATTCTGTATTTCAATAGCAGAATTTTGAGGTAATCCGTTCTTGTTTTTACAGCAGTCAATACAATAGGTCAAACTAACAAAATTTGACTGCAAAGTATCAAATATAATCCTTGTGTGAAATTAAATTTGACCTCTGTAGACCTCACACCCACTGCTTCGTTATCTTCCGTGTCGAAGAATATTGCCCCAAGCGTAGGGCTTAATACGTCATTTGAAGCATAATAATCCGGAGAAGTCCGGGATCGTACCCAAGGGAATAATTATATGGCTTAGCTCAGATTTGTAGGTGTAAGCAAGGTTTTTGGCTGTTAGGTAGCCAACCGAGTTTTACTTTGAATGGTGGGAATTAAAATGGCTAAATTAAGAACGAATAAACTAGATAAAAGATAGGTTAGGTCTAGGAATTCTAGCACCCATGACTTAGGCTAAATCGCATTTTTCACCAATTCACGCGATTTAAAATACACAATTGTAGGTATCAAAACCGGGAAAAAGAGATCCGATTATCAAGCTAGCTCTAGAACTCATTCGGTGAACCCCTCGAGCGACAGAGCTCTAAGCATCATGTGTGGTAGGTAGTCTATGCTCCTACCTACACATGATCAAAGAGGTTAACACCTCGGTAATTCCCCAAATGAATCCGAACCCCACATTAATTTTCAAATCTTAAAAATTGAAGCTTTATTGGTGAAAAATGCAATTTTTGCCCAAGCCATGGGATGCTAATCATCCCATGACCCAACCCTTGAAACTACTCACGCATATCTACGAAGATAAGAGCAAGTAAAAATTGACTACGCATAATTTAAAACACAAGACTAGAATTAAACTAGATCAAACGATAGATCGGAAGACGAGTAACAGCATTAAAAAAAGTGACAATAACAAAAACTAACTAATTAATGCAGAAAATTGAATATTCAAAGACTAGAAAGCAAGAACACTCAAGAACATTCAAAAAGCAAAAAGGAACCTAAGTTAGATCTAGAATATCCCTAAAAACGTGCTACTCCCCCCTTTTGGATCTCCTTGCGTCATTTCTTTTATCCTTCCCTCGGAATATGCTCTAAAGATGCTTCCAAGATGCTTCATTAATGGCCTCGGTACCGATAGCCAGGCCTTACATTACTAAGCTAGGCAGTCGGTACCGATTGGAGCTTTCTTGTCCAATCGATCGCGAAGGGGTTAAGTACGGGGCCGGGGCTAAACGGTTCGGTACCGATTGAAGCTATGGTGTTCGATCGATCGCCCCGGCTTATCAGTTCTGAAGCTTGAAAGTTGTTCAGCCCTTGGCCACACTTGATTCTGCCCGGGCCACAGCTTGGCCACGCCTTGGCTTGGGCTCTGCTCAACCTTGACGTCGGGTAACTTTTGCCTGAGCTCTGCCTGAGCTGCGCCTTGGCCTTTAAAGGCTTTTATTAGGCGATTTACCTACAAAACAAAACAAACACACTCTACGAGACAACTAAGTTAAAACAACTAATTAATGAGTAAAATAAACTAAACCTAGACACTAGCGCACCCTCTCATTACATTTCCGGGTGCTTATCACCCACACCCTAAATAATTGTACCCTTGTGTCATTTTCCTCCCCCATAATCCAGAGGGGAGAGTGAAAACCTTTTAATTAGCCTAAAAAATGCTTGACGATTTCCTAGACCTAAATTAATGGGTTGCCCCAAGCGTAGGACGGAGATCGACGTAGCACAATATTCGGTAAGTCCGGAGTCGAATCCACAGAGACAGCAATGCGTGCTGACTAAAAACTCGGGTTGTTATAATTTAAAATGGCTCTTAGGTAGCCACCCCTTGTCGATTTGATTGAGATTAACTGAACTTACGAAATAATTGAACTTTTTAAATAATTAAAAGTAAGGCATGGCCGTAGGGTTCATAGCACTAACAACTAGTCCAGATTAACCTGCTCCATTCAGTGTCCTTAAAAACATTCGATTTCAGAGAGAAAAAGATACCCCGAGAGATGCGAACCTTTATGATCACCGTTTACCCATGCATAGCGGAGAACAAGTTTTGGACCCCCATTCCCCCGTTCACATGGGCTCCAACAATGGTCAGGTTCATCCAACGAATGTTCTTTACTAACCTAAAATTGCCTTTTCTTTACTGTTTGAAAATTGGAGCAGTGCCCGAACTGATCACGGTGTGCTAATCACCTCGCGACCCTACCTTAGAAAAACTACTCACTCATTATTTTAAAAATAAAAGCAATAAAACCCTAGAATTAATCATGCTTTTTTTTACTGGAGAAAGAAAATAAATGAGAGATAACAACTAATTGAATACCAACGAACAACTTTAATTAAGAACAAAAATTAAAATGAGTTACTGAAGTGCGAGTAATTGAACAAGAGTTGAAATAACTTGAAGGAAAGAAACTCGAAATAAAAACTGTACATACAAAAAGCTGTTCCAGCCCCCGTTCTCTGTTCACAGCCCTCGGTCCCTCCGTTCTTTCGTCCATGGGTAGGGATGGCAACGGAGCGGATCGGAGGCAGATATTGCAATATCCGAATCCGAATCCGAACCCTCCACCTGCCTCCGAATCCGCTCCGAACTCCAAACGGATATATATTTTTGACCTCCATCCCTGCTCCGTATGGGGAACGGAGATCCGATCGGATATCCGAATCTGAATTTGGAAAAAAAAGAAAAACAGATTGGAACATGGCTTGAGTCTTTCCTGTGGTTGGCGTCGAGTGAGTCCTCTTCGCTACCGAACCTCGACCACTCCTCCGATTTGCGCTTCTCCTACTCGTCGAACAGCATCAGCGAGGTTATAATCTCTTTCAAACCCTATGTTGGGGTCAGAGTCCAAACCCAATAATAATATATTCTAATAGTAGGAGTAGTATATTATATGAGGAGGAGTGGACTGTGGATGGGTTTTAGAAAAAAAAGAGGGAGGAAGAAGAAAGTGTGGTGTGGAAGGGTGTGAATGCGGAGTCTCAGACGAAGTTTTGAGGGAATGGTGAGTGAGAGAGAAGGAAAAGAAATACTTCTATGTTGCAGTATATATATAGTCGGATATTGGAGATCGGATCGGATATTCGGAGGCGGATCGGATATCGGATTCGGGGCGGATTGGATCGGAGGCAAACTTACCTCCAAATCCGATCCGATCTCCGATTTTTTTTTTGAAAAATAAATCCAAATCCGCTCCGATATTCGAAAAATCTCCGAAAAATCCGATCCGTTCGGGACGGATAACGGATCGGATACGAACGGATCGGCCGAGATGGCTCCATGGGAATAATATATCCTCCAAGATGCCGCGGCCCTCTTTTTCTTCCCTTTCCATCCGTAACCCCTGCCGACTTAAAACAAACTCGTGGGCTCGAAAATTGGCTTAGGCCTAATTTCTTTACATGGCCCCACCAGTTAGTCAAATGCATTGGGCCCACTCAATTGAATTGCAAATTCAGTAGTCTTGCCATGGACTAATTAAGTCCAGTGCTAATAAACTCATGACCCATATGGACCTGCTTCTTCAAACACCGTTTATTAATTTAACTTTGTGCTTTTTGTATCAAACCCTCCAATTACCTACAATATAAAAATTAAGCATTAAATTTTGAGTAACAATATTAAAAAGACTTAACAAAGATAAATTAGGGGGCGCTAATGTGAACATTTACACGCCTGTCACACCCCCCAACTTACACTTTGCTTGTCCCGAGCAAAGAAAATAAATTAGAATAGATAGTTGAGAGAAGCATGAGTGGTTTCAAAGATTTTATCAATCAATCAGAATTGAAGGACTTACCAATGATGGGAAGGCAATTTTCTTGGACCATTTTTCAGAACAATGCTATCCATAGCAGGATTGATAGAATCCTAATTTCGGTGGAGGTGATGAAAATTTTAATTTGGTGTTATGGGGACTACCAAGACCAATTGCAGATCATGCTCCTATCATGATCTCTGATAACAACTGGAATTGGGGACCAAAGCCATTTAAATTCATGGATGTTTGGCTCACTAGTCCAAAATGTATGTAAAAAATTGCCAAAGAAGCTTGGGAGAGTACACCAACATATGGATGGGCAGGTTGTCAAATTGTTAAGAAGCTATGAATTATGTTTGCCAACAGACTGATTTGGAGGGCTAAGAGGTTAGAGTAAGCTGGGATCTGATTTGGTCAAGAAGTCTTGTAGTTGGTGTCGGAACTCAAATATTCTTTCCAACTCCTTAAATTTGGAGGGCTAAAAGAGTACTAGTTTCAGATTGGGGCCTCTATGCTTTGAGGCAAAGATGTTTGTAATGCTATCACTTTTCATCTCCCAAATTTGAGGGAGGGCTAAGAGATTTTCTGGGAGCCTAGTTTTCTTTTCAACTCCTAAGTTCTTTGGAGGGCTAAGAGAACAGAACAGATCAAAACAGAACAGATCAAATCTGTATACGTTTGGTCAAGAAATTATGAAGATATGTTTGAAGATCAAATAGTTTTCAGCTTCTCAATCTTGGAAGGTTTCAGAACTTAAAGGCGTTATACTGGAGATGGATTATATTTTGAAGCTGTGTGCTTGTCTACTTTATCTCAACTAATGAAGACTGTTGATGTTGGATCAAACTGAATGATGAGGTGTTAGATTTCTAAGTATTGCTGGAAATCTATTGCCTAGGAGCCACATGTTCTCATAGGACTTTTTTGTACATTTGGGGCCGATGGTCTTGAGATGAAAGATGACCTGAACCCTGAAGAAATTTTGACCGAGTTCAATTCGGAACTGCTTGTTTTGACTGGATGTGAATCATTCAATTTTCATTGAATGTAATTTTGATTTCTTTTCTCTTTTCTGTCGGCCTTTACAATACCTTTTCCTCTATGGTATGTATTTGGTCTTTTCTCAATGTGTCCTTTGTCAAGTTTCTTAATAAAATTTTGTTGCTTATAAAAAAAAAAAAAAAAACTTGCGAGCTCGGCCTAAATGCTTTGAGATTTACTACTAGTAGTATCTAAAGTCTTAGTTTGCACCGTGGTTATACAAAAGCACTTTTGAAATATAGACACAATTTACAATATCAATTTTATTATCAAGCAAGAAATAGTAAGAAAGCTTATCTACTCTCAATCAATGACAATATGACATGTTTTTCTTTTTTGTAAATCAGACTTACATTTTCTTTCTTTCTTTCTTATTTCTTTTTTCAATCTAATCAATGACATGTTTTTCTTTTTTGTAATTCTCTGTTTTTTTCCCAACTCTTGGTTGGTCTTCTCTTCTTCTCTTTTCGGATTGTTGGCTAGCATATGATTGGATTGATTTTTTCCTTTCAATGATGCTTGCCCTTTCCTTCTCGATATATGCATTATCGAGTTTCTAATATAATTTCTTTGCCTATCAAAAAAAAAAATCCAAATGACGTTGAACAGGGAGAGGTCAAAGGTGATCGATCGCAAGTTAGTCTGTTCATAGCTAGTTTGGTGTGGAGGTGGCATAAGAGTAATTAGATGGATTTTTTTTTCCCTTAAAAAATCAGCACTTGAATATGAATAGAATTTGCATTTGGGCAAATTCCCACTCTTGCATTAACATGCAAAATATCGAGGGACTGGAGGGAAGAGCAATGTAGGCTTGTAACCAAGTGGGGCATTAGAGTAGTTAAATATTGTTGCAATTTCTCAATATCTATCTGGGGTTTACGTATATTCTTAGTCATGTGGCTTATAGGTCGGTAGCAAATTCAATGCAAAGAAAGTAATTTGGTTCAGATGGAGACAACCTTGAACATATATACTAGAAAATTGGTGACAAGAAACAATTACTTTTTGCTCATATGCTATTGAAGTCCCACTTAACATGCATGTAAGTCTTATAGTATATTTAAATGAGAAAATTCTCATGCTTGAAACAAACTAAAAACACAAGCGGAACATAAACTTGGAAAAAAAATGCATAAATTGAACAACAAACTAACCTGAGTAATGCGTACCCAAAGCAATATATATGCAGCATCACAAAGTTGTAGTATCGACAGATACCTTCAAGACCCACCAAACCTTAAGCACCTACGAGGGAAGAAGGAAAATTAATTATTGAAGAAGTTTGATGGGAGAAGATAATCACTTACGGAATGTTTAACTTTGATCGAAGATGCTGTAGCTTGAAAATTGGGTTGGTTTGTGCACATAATTGAATATATATAGAAAAATGCTATCGTATACACTAGATTTCAGTACAAGAAGGAGGAAAACACAACCACATCCTCCTTTTTGATAGATGCAGAGGTTATTCAAGAACTTGCCTCATTGAAGTTACGAAAAATGAGAAATGTTTATCCTTAATTGGAATGAGGCATTAGAGTTTCTACTTTGTTGCTTCTTCACTATTGTTCAGAAAAATACTTGGTTAACTGAGGTTCTAGGTGAATTTATTGACTCTCAAGTTTGAATTAGAAATGGAAATCCGATGTTTTGTTCATAGTTGTAGACCACATGAGAACTATTTGAATTGGCGTAAAGAGGAGTAAATGAAAACATCATGTTTCTTAGAAACCTGAGTGAAGTTGAACAGAACTAAAACGCTTATGTAAGTCAGCAACAACTGAACAAACCTATTTTTCACCAGCTGAGTGCAGAATTGTGGTGGTTTTAGTGCCAAATGCAGGTTTTTTCCTCCAGTAGTTATTGGAATGTAAAAGGGGTCATACCTGCACATGATCAAGCGGCAATACTAGCTCTCATTCCTCTGTGTACCCCAACTCCGAGAAAAGTGTTCTTGATGACATGCAACTGAATAACGATTTCTTTGATACCCGGTCGATCTCTTCGTAGTTCTTCTGAACAAGCTATTCCCACTTTAAGAATTGAAGTCAAACACTACTGAACTTCGTGAATGCTAGCTGGGCTTTGATTCTGAGAGCTGTTGATGCTTGAGCTTGCCTCTCCCATTACTTCTTGTTGAAACAATGTTGGATCAGCAATGTTTGCTACTTGTTCAGCCATAGCTATCTCAACGAAGTTATGGAGAGTCAGACTACCCTCAAACATGGCATCTGTTGGTCTCTTCCTTGTGAACATCTCCAATAAGAGAATACCGAAACTGTACATATCACCCGACGTTGATACTTCATTTCCCATGCCATACTTTACAATCCATCCATCATAAAGATAAGAATATTGCAAATCTGCTTGATAAGCAGCCTCTCAAGGAATAGTAAAGAAACTTCAGCAGACAATTCTTAGATGGATACTCCTAATTTTATGTCTCGAATAAGACTACAAAGAGTTGTGTCGACTTCTTTGCTTCTTGCTAGATCACGAATAACAACATTTGGTTCTGCCTGTGCCATCTGAAATGCCTAATTTGAATCACGCCTGATTGGTTCACTATGAATTTTTTGGGTAAATGTATATTTCATTAAAAAGATCGAACATAACGTACAACAAAACCAAGGGTCATACCCAAGTATACAAGAATAATTATCAGAGCATCAAAACAAAGAGAGCTAAATTTTCTTAGTAGCCATTACCTAACCATAAACTTATCAATTATCTTTATATTTGTTGTAGGTTTGTGGTACTCACATAATAAACTTATCAATCTGGACACTTTCTGCTCAACTCAACTCTAATACTTTTGAAAGCAAGATGATCTAGTGGGGAGTAAAACATAAGAACCAACAGCTTTACTTCTGTGTAGGGGTTACCAGACTCAAAGGAGAAGTGAATTAAATCTAAAATTGAAGGAAGCGAAGGGGAACAGAAACATGAAATGAGTCTAAGGGATACATTTACTTGGAGCTACATAACCGGATGACCCACGTAAGCCAATAGAACTTGATTGATTTGCGGAAGCAATACATGTTGCATCTACAAGGAATCTTGCTAACCCAAAATCACTTACATGTCCAACCATTTCATCATCAAGAAGAATGTTGCTCGGTTTCAAGTCACAGTGAACTATTGGTTCTGAGCAATGATGGTGAAGATAAAAAAGTGCAGAAGCAACATCAAACGCAATATTTGACCTCTTTAGAAGGTTTAAACTCTGCAACTTGTTGTGTGCATCATCTTCTTTCTCATTTGGATGCAACCACTCTTCAAGGCTCCCATTGACTCCATGAAATCGTAAACCAGAGCCTTGAACTCGTCACCTTTATAGTCACAACTTGAACATGCGGGGAGGACATGTACAAGATTCAGATGTCTGATGTTCTTTAAGGCCTTACACTCGGCAATGAAGCTCTTGGCAGCTCCCCGGGATTGAAATCAAGGAGCAGCAGTCCCTCCGCAAAACCATGTCGGCCCTGTCGTCGTCTAGTTCGGCATCTTTATGGATCATTTCGGTATGTAAATGATACCCATCTTACCCTTAAGATTTGTTTTACTGCATTTTTTCTTTAAAAAAATTTGAATGGATAATATTCCATAACTTCCTGAAAAAATTGG
The DNA here is from genome assembly GCA_019656275.1 of Rhododendron kiyosumense. Classification (NCBI taxonomy): domain Eukaryota; kingdom Viridiplantae; phylum Streptophyta; class Magnoliopsida; order Ericales; family Ericaceae; genus Rhododendron; species Rhododendron kiyosumense. Next base: position 61,366 of record BPLS01028648.1, on the reverse strand, counting down.
ATGTAGATAATTATTAGGGATTACATCCCATTACTACTGGACAAAAACGTTTGGAGAAGATCCAATTTTAACTAAAAATGAGAATTAGCCGATATATGAGGAAAAAATATCCCATTATTATACATGGAAGGTCCCAACATCCCAAAAATTATTTGAAAACAATATCCCATTACTCCCTCCATTGCATTTTGGTTGTCCATTTTCATTTTTCGTGCCATTCTTTCAATGTTTATATCTTCCAATATGAATCTCCAAAAATATGCAATATAGATATTATTTGATAGTTCTCGATTAGATCTATAACACAAAGTTTTCAAAAATATGAAAAGCATTGTAAATTGGGAGATATAAGCATTGAAAGAACGACACGAAAAACGAAAATGGACAACCAAAAAGGGACGGAGGCGGAGGGAGTACTATACATGGAAGGTCCCACCATCCAAAAAATTATTTGCCTCGGCTTTTTCCATTCCCTATCGTTCAAACAGAAAGAAGAAGAAAGGGGGAACTGAAACGGCAGGTCCCGTTCCTCCTCCCGTCGGTGATCTACATTCTGTTCCGGCATATGAGAACCCCCTTTCGTGAGTTGGTCGGCCCGTGAATCCCAAAACTATCCAGACCCAATCAATCAGAACTCATTTATTTCATCGAACACAATTGGAAAATCCTAGGCGGTGACATATATAAGCAATTTGGAATGGCTAGACTTCGTAAGTTGCAATTTCTAACCCACAATTCCCTTTTCTTTTTTCTTTTTTTCTGTTTTATGGTGATTTCGCAGTTTTTGTCCTGATTTCGGTATTTGTGTTTTGATTTCTCCAAAAATTGTCATGAGTTATGCTTACTATATATGGTTTCATAAGGATAATTTTACAATATGTATTCATGATAGTTATGTTGCATGGTGATTCTTTGTCATGATGTTCTGTAAGTGTGTTTTGGTTTTTCAAAAATTTGTCATGTTTTTTGTTTACTATAGTTTCGTCGGCACTATCATTCGATTAAAGTAGATGAACAAAACATGATCAATCCACAAAACATGACAAGTTTTGATACGAAGATTCAGTCATTGTACATGTATCAAAAATCATGATTAACTTGAACGGGTATAACTAGTGTAAATTGATTTGACCATTGGTAGAAACACTGCTTGTAGTTTTCTATTTCAAACTAATTTGGGTCATTCCTAGAATCATGCTCACTAGAAGTAATTTTAACAATTACATTCTCATAGGTGGGGTGTGTTTATTTCCTGGTTCATGGAAGGGAAAACAAGTTAACTTGTATACCCAATTGTTGGGCTCTTTCTGTTTCATATCTAGGCCTTACAGGCCCTTCTTCTGTTCTAAAATTGGCTAGCTCTGTAATTTACTATGCCATATACTTGTGACTTTTCTGTTTTTGACGGATGCTCTGAATCTGATAAGCCATGTGGAATTGTGTGCTTAGTATGTAACATAGACCATGTTGCTTGCACCCCAATATAAATTTTTTTGGGTTACCTTTGGAGGGGTGGTAGGGCAAGGGAAGCTACGCATCACAGCAGTTAAACTTGAACCTATATATCAAACTTAGCAAGGGAATGCCTCATCCACTAGCCTTCCCTTTTCGTAAAGATTTACATTTCTTAAATCCCAACCTTGAAAACACTCCTTTCTGTCATGATTTCGGTATGTGTGTGTTGATTTCTCTAAATTGTGTCATGAGTTCGGTATGCGTGTTCTGATTTCTCCAAATTTTGTCACAATTTCACATCTAGATAACTTGATTTCCCAAAATAAGTTACATCGACATGCTATAACTGAAAGGATATTATGTGGAAGAAGGCCTTAACATGTAAGGAAAAGTTTTACTTGGTCGGTAACGGGCAAGTGTAACCATTCACTATATTGTTCATTGTTTTTTCTGTTGCAAATAGTATTGACCAGAATATGAGGAACTTCCTGTGGAAATGAAAGTGGAGATGGTAGAAAGAGATGCTTTTTGATTTCTCAAATTTTGTAATGATTTCGGTATGAGAGCTTTGATTTCTCCAAATTTGATTTTGGTATGCGTTTTTTGACTTCTCCAAATTTTTTCGGTTTAATGTAGTTTCATAATAATTTAATACGTATTCATGATAAGTTATGTTGCAAGGTGATTCCACAAATTTTGTCATGATTTTCGGTAGGTGTGTTTCGGTTTCTCAAAAATTTGTCATGTTTTTGGGTTACTGTAGTTTCGTTAGCATGATCATTCGATCGAGGTAAATGAACAAAACATGATCAATTCACAAACATGACGAGTTTTGATACGAAGGTTCAGACATTCGACTTGTATCAAAATCATGATTAACTTGAACGGGCATAGCAAGTGTAAACTGATCGGACCATTGGTAGAAATTCTGCCTGTAGTATTTTATTTCATACTAATCTGGAACATCGTTCCTAGAATCATGCTCACTAGAAGTAATTTTAACAGTTAAATTCATAGGTGGGGTGTTTATTTTCTTGGTGCATCGAAGGAAAAACTAGATAATTTGTATACCTAATTGTCGGGCTGTTTTTGTTTCATATCGGGGACTTACATGCCCTTCTTCTGTTCTACAATTGGCTAGCTCTGTATTTTACTATGCCCTACTCTGAATCTGATAAGCTATGTGGAATTGTGTGCTTATAATGTAATTAGACAGTTATATTATTTGGACATTCTAGGATTATTAGAAAGTTAAATGATTTAATGATAGTCCTGTTTGATTTGGCTTTCCTGTTTCTGATGGATGCTCTGAATTTGATTTGATGGTGGGTTGACAACGCCACAATTCATTCCTCGTCTTTGTGAAGAAGCATGTTGGGTACTCCCTTACTGACGACGGCTGGTCTCAGGGCAGACGAGGGCGCCCTCCTAGAGGTGGAGCTGGAGGAGGGCATGGTGGAAGCAGTAGAGGAAGTTAGTCGAGAAGTGATAGTTCATGTCGCGCCCCAATTTGTTGCCCTAAAAAGTCGGTTGGGTGACTTCTGATAAAAATCAGGGCGCAACAGTTCACAAGGATGATACGAGTAAAGAACTAATTGAATAGGGATCTAAGGTCTCTGCCACTAATAGCCGCCCGCTGAACCCTCAGTAAACTTAATCTGATGGGGACTGACCCCAGCATGTTCATGTGTTTTCCTCCACGAGTATTAGTTTGTATTTTGAGTCAATGGTTGTCATGCTTTGTAGTGCTGATTCTATGTGTATATATCATTCTGTTGAAAACTACCAATCTTTTTGCCTTGTTCTTTTCTCTCTTTTGTCTCAAGATTTTTTGTTTCAATATTATTTTGACTGGTGGATGGTTGGATATTTTGATGGATGAATGGAGAGAGAGAGAGATTCGAACCGGGTATAATGTTAATCACTAACACTAAATTTCACAGATTTAGGAACGTCCCACTCTTATAATTAAGGATATGTAAAATACAATATAGATATTAAATAATAATCAAGGGCATAATGGGGCAATATGACAATTTGAGGATGAGAACATAAGTATTTAAATACATTAGGACGGACACCTAAATAAGTCTTTCATATAGGATGCTTATTTAATTTCTTTTGAAGCCCAATCATCTTTTGTATCTCTTTTTTTTAATATCTTCTATTATCTCCTTTTGTGATTCAAAGGTGAATGAAGCTAGTTTGGTGGAGGCGGCATAAAAGTATTTAGAGTATTCACAATGTTATAATCAAATGTAAAAAATTTGTAAAGTTAACAATGTTGATGCAAAATATGGCTCACAATGCTATAATCAAATTTAACAAACTCCTTAGAAATAATCAAATTTTGGGTTTTGGATAACCAAAATTAGCAACCTTTTGACAATAACCAAATTTAATAGACCCACATATTCTCAATCAAATACATCTATTCTATCTCTCTTCCTTTTCCCTCTCTTTCTTTCGAAAAATATTTTTCAAAATAAATATTTTACTAATTTTTTTTAGAAAACAATTTTTTTAAAATAATTTTTTTTTCAAAAACTATTTTCAATTTCTAGCAAATAGTTATTATTAGTTTCAAAACTATTTTTTGAAAAACTATTTTCTACTTTTCACAGTTTTTAGTTTTTTTTAGTTTAAAAAAATGATGTTATAACAAGTTTTGATTATCCAATTTTGATTATGCCATTGTAGACATCTACATTGTTAATCTTAGCAATATCTTAAATGAATAATCAAAAGCTGATGTGGCAACTTTTGGTTATTAATTTTTGATTATAGCATTGTGGATACCCTTAGAAGGATTTTTTTTTTTGGGAAAATGATGGCCCAGGACGTGTTTTGATAATTAATATCCGTCAAGGACAAGTTAAGAAAATTTCTTAATGCTAAAAATGTCCTTGATGGGTATTAATTATCAAAACATATCCTTAGCCGTCATTTTCCCTTTTTTTCCCTTAAAAAATCAGCGCTAGAATATGAATAGAATTTGCATTTGGGCAATTCCCACTCTAGCATCAACACGCAAAAGATAATTAAAAGGAGAAACACATTTCAGGTGTGTTTAAACCTATTGCTAGTCATTCGCATATGCTTTATAGAAGATGTTTATTTATTGCATTCTCCAACAACATTGGTAAAATAATTTATTGCATTCTCCAAGTGGGGTATTAGAGTAGTTAAATATTGTTGCAATTCCTCAATATCTATCTGGGGTTTGCGTATTCTCAGTAATGCGGCTCATGGGTCGGTAGCAAATTCAATGCAAAGAAAGTATTTTGGTTCAGAAGGAGACAACCTTGCACATATATACTAGAAATTGGTGACAAGAAACAATTACTTTTTGCTCATATGCTATTGAAGTCCCACTTAACATGCATGTAAGTCTTATTGTACATTTAAATGAGAAAATTCTCATGCTTGAAACAAACTAAAAACACAAGAGGATCATAAACTTGGGAAAAAAAAATGCAGTAACTGAACAACAAACTAGGTAGCAAGCGTAATGCATATCCAAAGTATTATGCAGCATCTCAAAGTTGTAGTCTCGACAGATACCTTCAAGACCCACCAAACCTTTAGCACCTACGAGGGAAGAAGAAAAATCAGTTATTGAAGAAGTTTGATGGGAGAAGATGATCACTTACGGAATGTTTAACTTTGATCGAAGATGCAGCAGCTTGAAAATTGGGTTGGTTTGTGCACATAATTGAATATATGTAGAAAAATGCTATCGTATACACCAATTTTCAGTAAAAGAAAGAAGGAGGAAAACACAACCACATCCTCCTTTTGAAAAATGCTACCGATGTTTCATCGGCTGAGTGCAGAATTGTGGTGGTTTTAATGCCAAATGCAAGTTTTTTCGTCCAGTAGCTATTGGAATGTAAAACGGGTCATACTTGCACATGATCAAGCTGCAATACTAGCTCTCATTCCTCCATGTACTCCAACTCCGAGAAGAGTGTTCTTGATGACATGTAGCTGAGTAACGATTTCTTTGATATCCGGTCGATCTCTTGGTAGTTCTTTTGAACAAGCTATTCCCACTTTAAGAATTGAAGTCAAACACTCCTGAACTTCGTGAATGCTAGCTGGGCTTTGATTCTGAGAGCTGTTGATGCTTGAGCTCCTCTCTCCCATTTCTAGGTTTTGAAACAATGTTGGATCAGCAATGTTTGCTACTTGTTCAGCCATAGCCATCTCAACAAAGTTGTGGAGAGTCAGACTACCCTCAAACATGGCATCCGTCGGTCTCTTCCCTGTGAACATCTCCAACAAGAGAATACCAAAACTGTACATATCACCCGACGTTGATACGTCATTTCCCATGCCATACTCTACAATTCATCCATCATAAAGATAAGAATATTGCAAATCTACTTGATAAGCAGCCGCTCAAGGAAAAGTAAAGAAACTTCAGCAAACAATTCTTAGATGGATACTCCTAATTTTATATCTCGAATAAGACTACAAAGAGTTGTGTTGACTTCTTTGCTTCTTGCTAGATCACGAATAACAATATTTGGTTCTGCCTATGCCATCTGAAATGCCTAATTTGAATCATGCTTGATTGGTTCACTATGAATTTTTTGAGTAAATGAATATTTCATTAAAAAGCCCGAACATAACGTACAACAAAACCAAGGGTCATACCCTAGCATACAAGAAGGAACACTTAATTACCGGAGCATCAAAATAAAGAGAGCTAAATTTTCTTAGTTGCCATTAGCTAACCATAAACTTATCAATTATCCTTATATTTGTTGCAAGTTTGTGATACTCACGTAATAAATTAAGAAATTCAACAGTCTCTATTTTCTGGAAAAGGAAAGATACTAACAGAAACCTAAGGAGATAGTGCTCTTTGAATGCCGGTTAATTCATGTAAAATGAACTAGCTAGGAATATATAGTAGCTCTACTCTAAAATAAAAAAACATGGGTACAATTTATAATCAAGAAAGCAGTAAAGTAAAGAAGATACAATTGTTGGTTATTCAATTTTTAGGCTAATGTGTCTTGGCTATAACAAAGAAAGAAACTTACTCCATCTCCTTTTCAAGAAACAATCTAGACACTTTCTGCTTAACTCAACTCTAATACTTTTGAAAGCAAGATGATGCAGTGGGGAGTAAAACATAAGAACCGGTAGCTTTACTTCTGTGTGGGGGTTATCATACTCAAAGGAGAAGTGAATTAAATCTAAAACCGAAGGAAGTGAAGGAGAACAGAAACTCGAAATGAGTCTAAGGGATACATTTACCTGGAGCTGCATAACCGGATGACCCACGTAAGCCAATAGAACTTGATTGATTTGCAGAAGCAATACATGTCGCATCTACAAGGAATCTTGCTAACCCAAAATCACCTACATGTCCAACCATTTCATCGTCAAGAAGAACGTTGCTCGGTTTCAAGTCACAGTGAACTATTGGTTCTGAGCAATGATGGTGAAGATAAAAAAGAGCAGAAGCTACATCAAACGCCACATTTAACCTCTTTAGAAGGTTTAAATTCTGTGGCTTGTTGTGTGCATCATCTTCTTTCTCATTTGGATGCAACCACTCCTCTAGGCTCCCATTGACCATGAAATCGTAAACCAGAGCCTTGAACTCATCACCTTTATAGTCAACACTTGAACATGCAGTGAGGACATGTACAAGATTCCGATGTCTGATGCTCCTTAAGGCCATACACTCGGCAATGAAGCTCTTGGCAGCTCCCCGAGATTGAAGGTTTAATACCTTCACAGCAACTAGTTTTTCACCTTGATCAAGATCAAGAATTCCTTTGTACACCGAACCAAAACTACCCATGCCGATTAGATTGGTTGAAGAGAACCCATTGGTCGCTTTTAATAGACTCCGGTAAGACAACATAGGAAACGAGTGGCCAAAAAAGCTCAAAGATTGTACCTCTGTATCCTTTTTAAACCAACTAAGATACACGAAATATACCATTAAAAGTAGACATACAAGCCCAAAGGACAATGGGAGTGCCAACTTCACGATGTGAGTAAATTTCTTCCTTGCGAATCCCTTGGATTGGCAATTGCGTAGTTTTAAATCAGGTATACCACCACAAAGCTTCTTGTTTCCCTCAATAGAAATAGCTGCCGCAATCATAAATATGCCTCGTTTTGGTACTTCTCCATCAAAATCATTGCATGATATATTTAGTTTTTGTAAGAAACGAAAGCCCTCTAAATAGTCTGGGATTTTTCCCGAGAAATGATTCATAGAAATGTCTAGATCCTCCAAGCCTCTCAATTGGCTCAAAGTTGATGGAAGGACTCCCCAGAACTTGTTGCCCTTCAAATTAAGAGATGCCAATTTCACACAACTACCAAGGCTGCTTGGAATATTACCAACCAACATATTCTCAGAAACATTTAGTGTTTCAAGATTTTTTAAAATCCCAATTTCCATGGGGATGATACCAGTCAAGTTGTTATGAGATAGGTCTAGAGAAAACAATGATGAGAGACTAACAACTCCTTTGGGTATTGTGCCACTAAGACTGTTTTTCGCGAGCGTAAGCTCCAACAACATCTGGCATTTGCTTAAACTCGACGGGATACTTCCCTGAAGATTATTTTCGGATAGATCTAGAATTAGTAACAAGGATAAGTTTCCGAAAGAGGACGGGATGTCACCATAGAATCTATTACCTCCGAGAGATAATAGATGCAGGTCTCGAAGCTTCCCAAAATCAACAGGAATGTTACCTGTCAAATGGTTGTTCTCTGTTCCAAGTTTCTGCAAATTTACCAGATTCCCGATCCCTCTTGGGATGCTCCCATACAGGTTATTCTCCCCCAACAATACAGAACTAAGACGAATGGAGAAATTAGTAATTGCTTCAGGAAACACGCCTCCAAAACCGTTGTTGCTCAGCTCCAACAAATTCAACTCGGTGGCATTGATCAAAGTGGAGAGAAAACTCAAGTCATCCGCTTCCCCTGTTCCTAGATGATTAGAACTAGCACGTAAACTCTCAAGATTACGCAACTTATCCAAAGAAGGCATTTTCCCACTAAGGCTGTTCCCTCCCAGCGCAAGGTAATATAGATTGGTGGCATTAGATATTGAACTAGGAATGGATCCAGTCAACAAGTTTCGACCAACTCCAAGGAACTTGAGATTAGGAAGTGAAGTTCCTAGGTTCGAGGGAAGAATCCCGTGGATTTGGTTCACTGCGATGTCGAAAGCCGTAATGGAAGAGATATTAAATAACAAGAAAGGGATTGTACCGACGAACTTGTTCACCTCTATCGCAAAAATTTTCAAGTTTGTCAATCGGCCTACAGCATCAGGTATCTTCCCACCAATACTATTAAAGGGTATCATTAGGATTGTTAGAGATGATAGATTACCAATAGTTGGAGGCATACCTCCTGTTAGATTGTTTTTGCCAACATACAACCCCTTGAGTTTAGATAGGCAACCGAGCTCCGTTGGAATTTTTCCAGTTAGCCTGTTTGCACTAAACGCAAGGTGAACAAGATTAGAGCAACGAGAGAGATTGGGTGGAATTTCGCCGGTAACTAAATTATTAGCCAGTGACATGGATTTCAGTCTGCGTAAGTTGCTGATTTGTTGGGGGATGTTATGGCTCAAGCTATTGTTATCCAACCTTAACCTCGTAAGGAAACTTAAATTTCCAATGTGAGGCGAAATGGACCCTGTTAGTTTTGTATTATTAAGGATTAACCATGCGACCCTTTGGCGTCGACGGCCACATGTGACACCAACCCATTGGCAGAAGTGGATGGATCCATTCCAAGAGCTCAGTATCCCGAGGGGATCGCCAGTGATCTTGGCCTTGAATGCTAGTAAGGCTAGTCGGTCGGTCTCATTCCCGTAGTGTACAGAATCGGATACTGAAAGCAAGAGAAGAACAAAAAACAGGAACAGAAACGTGGAAAATAAAGGAGGCGGTAACCGACCCATGTGTTGGAAAGGTCTGCGGTGGAGCGGATTTTGCTGCTTACTTTGTGTTTTGAATCTGAAAAAGAAGAAGAAGAGGATGGTGCAAGGAAATTGGAAGTGAAAGTTGATATTTTCTGGTGGAGTTGTTTGAATGGGATGTTGGGTTGAGCTAGGTAAGCTTGCACTTCTCCAAGTGGTGGAGCCCTGTGTTCTTTCCTTGTGTGTTCCACCTGTCAGAGTTATTGGGGCGAAATTAAGTAAACGAAAAGGAATTTTTTTGTTTTTTTGGGCATTCTCTGGATTGAGAAAATTTTCAGTGCCGGGTGGTACCCACTCGGCACATCCGGGCCGTCCATTTCTATTTTGGATGCCTCAGATTTGGAGAGAGAAATAGGAAAAAGAGTGATGGGGTGAGAGGAGAGAGAGGGTTTCAATCTGAGCGGTCCAACAAACTTTTAAACAGCTCGGGCACCATGTGGATAATAGACATATTTGATGAAGTCTTGACGAAATTTCTTAACTAATGTGGTGATAACTTTATCTTTCCTTTAGTGCATGTTTCTAAGCCATTGACTCTGACCTCGAGTCTATCCACTTGGCCCAAGTGAGTCTTCGCTGAAATTGACACCAGCAGTTGTATTCTCGAATGAAGTTTCATTAAGTTACGGATTTGAGTTTTATCGGATTCAAATCGGATTCGAGTCTAATTAGATTCGGATTGGATTCGAATTTGTCGGATTTGGATCGGATCCAACTCATTGACAAGCCAAGAGGGAAATTGCATCAGTCAGTCTTCAAATTTTCATACACGTCACGGGTCGCTTTCTTAAGTAGTCACCCCATCCCAATTTTTTAGTCTTTATGAGAGTCCGTGGCACTTTTTAATTGATTATACCTTGGATCTGGTTTCTCTAAATTAGAAGGATGTGCGGCTCCCTTTGAACCGTTCATATTAATAACCAATGGTTCAAAATTTGTTGAATCTTTTATGGGTAAAGGTCATTTATTACCGATACAAGATTGAAAACAAATTTGAACCATTAAAAATACTATCCGACAGTTGCGATCACTTGAACCACACCTCTGTAGTCTAAACCTGGATTGCACACAAGCCAAATTCTTATGTCTTATAATCTATAATGTTTTAGGTGATTTTGAAATTTTTGTTTAATAGTATAAATCTAACCAATTTAAAATCCGGTTATGATGGAACGAGGGTTAAAAAATGGGGACGAAGAGAGTACATTATTTGTGATCCCCACCGGGTGGTATGCATAGCGTTACAACAAATCTGCCTTCAAAATATTGTTGAGGTACTCAGGCAAGGTATAACATCTCTTGGGGCAAATTCAACCAATATAACCCAAACGTGTTTCGCTATTCTGGGGTAATTTCCAACTCGGTGGGGTCATGTGACCCCACTTGCCATAACATAGTCAAATTGGTAAAGTTTTACTCCACTAACTTTGCTTATAGAGAAATTTTTCGTTGCCGGCTGGGTAAATCCCACGTGGTACCTGCTAGCACATTCGGCCGTCCAATATACTTTTGGACGGCTCGGATTGAAACATTTTCTCTCCTCTCACCCCAACATTGTCTCTCGCCTTTTTCCTCTCCCTAAATTCAAGCAGTCTAAAAATGCAATGGATGGCTCGGATGCGCCGAACAGACACCACGTGGTACCCACCCGACACTGAAAATTTTTCCGTGCTTATAGGTATTACAGTTTTCAATTGTTAATCGATTAAGTTGTGTTGTTCCCGGTGTTCCTTTGCACATATTGTGTGGCAGTTGTCTCTGTTGGGAATTAATATGAACTCGATTCAAGGTGATTCGTTTGTAAGTTGGTGGGACAATCTGTTGGTGGAAAGGAATAGTTGAAAAGGAGGTGTGGGCAGCTATAGGATCAATTGTTTGGAGAATCTGGAAATGCAGGAACGATGCCGTCTTTAACGATAAAATGTGGAGACCGAATGAAGCTTTGCACTACTGCTATTAGGGAGGCAACCAAATTCTGGTTGCTAATGAAGGTGGACACAGACCAGTAGGAGCAAGTCGGGTAGCAGCTACAGAAGTTCAGATTCGATGGCAAAGACCCATGAATGGTTGGGTGAAGATTAATTGTGATGGTGGACTTGATAGTCAAATGGAATCGAGTGGTAATGGGATTAAAATCAGAGATTCATGTGGCAAATTCCAGGCGGCACGAGCAATTTATTTTGGGCATTTGATGGAGCCAGTAATTGTAGAGGCAATGGCGGCTAGGGAAAGTTTGATTTTTGCGCAAGAACACGGTGTGCAAAGGAGGTGAAAAGATACATATAGAAGGTGATTCTCAACTTGTGGTTAACATGATCCAAATGACAGGTGACTTCATCACGTCGGTGGACGTTTTAATTGATTTGACAAAAATGCCCCGTCTATCTTCTCTACTGCCTGCGCCTCCCTGTGTTCTCTCTCGCGCGAGCCCCACGTATAGCACTTACTGTTCATTTTTTGTACGACTTAATGGGTTTGCTTGGGCCCTACTTGTGGTCAAATGGGTTTTTTCTTTTTTCTTTTTTATCCGCGACAAGTCTATTCATTTCAAGCGCTATTCACTGTAAGCGAAAAAAAAACCGTGGACTCCTGATTCAACCAAATGACACCTCTAGATCTGCTCATCTGCCTTTTCATGAAAATTACCACTAAACTCTTTTGTTAAACAGCACATCCAAATCTCACTGCACCTATGAAATATGTTTCACAATTGCGGATATTACAATTATGGTTTGGAGGTTTTTTCTCTTTAAATTTTGTTGGGTCTGGGAATTTTTAGCAAAATGAATTTTACCTCCTATTTCGTTTCCTAAACAAAAAAAAAAAACATTTCGTCCACTTTTTTTACAACAAATAATCAGACTAAAGTAAAAAAAGTTAAACACATATATAGATTTGGACAAATAACCATATTTGTTGAGTTTATTATGCTTGGACAAAGTACATATTTCATGTAAGTTACCTTATCTCTATTAGTCTTTTGGGATAATACATAGTATAGATTTGGATAGATACCTACATCGATTGGTTTTATTGATACTCCCTCCGTCCCATATTGTTTGGACTTTTTCAATATTCGCACCGTTCTTTAAACTCTTGTATCTCCAAATTTATGATATTTTTTATAATTTTAAAAATTTTGTATTATAGATCTAATCGAAAACTATCAAACAATATCCATATTGCATATTGTTGGAGATTCATGTTGGAAGATATAAGCGATTGAAAACTAACACAAATATCAAAAAAGTCCAAACAATATGTGACGGAGGGAGTATTATACAAAATTTAGAGTTCACACAAATAACCTTATTTGTTGCTCATAAAAAAAAAAAAAAACCCTTATTTGTTGTTTTTTTGGCAGTCTAGCAAGTATAAAAAAACTTTGTTACATAAAAAATTTACCTTCACATTTTTACAATAAGAAATTGGTCTACAGTTAAAAAATGAAACACATATGTTCACTCTGGTGGGATAATATAGAGTACGGTTGTCCACGGTCGGATTTTGTTTCAATAGCAAAATAATCTTTAAATTGTTATAAAACTAATACGAGCTAGGAAATAGCATCATATTCAAACGAACAAATTTGCCCAATCCCTATGATTGGCAAGAAATCAATCAAATGACACTCATTTGAGACAAAACCCACTTCAAGAGGCCGAAGCCCAACACCCTATGGGTTTAAAAACCCAAATCACGTTCTGAACACATTGAGCGGCTCAGATCATCAAAATTCGATCGGGAAAGAGAGGTCCTTATTTTATTAAGGTGGTCCTTAGGAGAAGGGCACTCTCTCTCTCTCTCTCTCTCTCTCTCTCTCTCTCTCTCTCTCTCTCTCTCTATATATATA
>BPLS01028648.1:25344-47680 GCA_019656275.1 Rhododendron kiyosumense | reverse complement strand
AAATCTCAATGAAAAGTTAGATGATTGGATCGAAAACCTATAGGTATCAGATTGAGCTGTTTATTCACGGGAACCCTTGAAAAAGTGTTTTACATTTACTGAGCGGCTCGGATCGTTTGTATGGGACCTGTGGTGGTACGGACCCCACAAAAAAATATATGAACAATCTGCGCGCTTTCGTCTTTTTGTAGCAGCCTTCTAAATCTAAATTCAAAAAAATTGAACGTTACTTTATTGCATATGTACAAATATCAAATTAAAAGAATCACGTACGCATTGGACAAAACAGTAGAAACTAGAAAGTATGCGTAAAATCAAAATTCTCCGAAGATGAATATTGTTCATTAGATATTGTTTTTATTGTTCTCCTGAAGTCATATCTGATCAATTTTAAACCTCTTGGTTTTCAATAAATGATGGAGAAAGCAATTATGCCATTTCCTATTCACAATCCTGCTACAAATTAAGATTAGCCAAAAAAATACGTACCCAGCAAGCACTATAATAGATTAGATTCAATCTAAAGAAATTTCACACCGAGAAAACTTTACAACAGATTCTTTTTAAGATGTTACGTACCTTCGGTTGATGTATGGCCTGCTCAAAAAAAAAATCCCCCCAAATCTGTAGAAGATGAAAACCATAAAAATCCATGGATAAAATTGAATATGTAAAAGAATAAAATCTTAGAAATCCTTGACAATTGTTCTTTCTAACTACCTAGTCCATCCATCATTTGTACTCCATTCATTTTGAAAAAGGATACCAAAATCCCATAATTCAAGGATGGAATAATTAGCTGTAAATCTTCTTTATCTTCTTTTAAAGAATTGAAACATTTATTAGTTTTTCAAAAGTTAGCAATGGAAATCCTAAAGTTTTGGGGGAAAAAAAAAGTTTGCCTATCAGTTTTTTTTTTTTGGAAAGGCAGCCTATCAGTTAGTTAAACAATTTTTAGATATATTAATACCTATCTAATGTGGAGATTATAGGATCATTACAAAATTTGCTTGCTTTCCATAAATCATGGCAAATTTTGAATTTTACAATTTGAATGAGACAAGTTTATCCCTTAGGTATTTTACCATGGGAAATGTTAGTGACACATCAATATGTCACACACCTCTTTCACATGCATGTGTGGAAATTTCATAATAAATGCTAGGGACCCACATGTATGTAAGAGAAATGTGATTGATGTGTGACAAATTGATGTGCCTCTAGCATCTCTCTTTTTACCAGTGGCTCCTATAAAGGAATAATTTCTTAAGGAATTTTACCAATTGGAAGTCGTGTATTACCTTTTTAATTCTGTGGGGCTCTCGATCGAGATCTGGTTACCTCGCCTGAGACTCTAGTTTGGATGGATAGGTTCTCGTCTAGCCCTTTGCTTGAGCCTCTGAGTCAGCGTTTGCCTGAGCCTTCGAGTCAGCGACTGAGTTCGCCTAGCTTGCACAGTGAAGCACGACTAATAAACCACACTGGAGGGACTTCAGAATGGTCCTCCGGCGTGAGAGTGAGATAGTGCGGAGCAAGAGGTTAAAGCATTAGGGTTCAATAAAAAATTGCTCAAATCAAGCCTTTCCTGATCATTTTTTTTGATAATTTCTTGCGAGTACCATTAAAATCACGTTCTGCACACTTTGAGTGGCTCGGATTATCAAAATTTGCTCGAGAAAGGAGAGGTCTACACGGTAGACTGGTAAGGGATCCTCACTGGATAATTTATGTGTATATATCTATATATAGTCCTTTTCAGGTCCGGTATCCTGGATTTTGGTTAAAATCCGGACTTCTACCACAGCCGTTAGATTGTGTTTTTAATGGTCCAGATCTACAGCCAATTTATGATCGGTCACAAATAACTTTTCTCCTAAAAAGTTTTATTAAAAATCTGGACTATTGAAAACACAATCCAATGGCTGTGGAAGAAGTCCGGATTTTCACAAAAATCCGGGATACCGGATCTGAATAGTAGTGTGTGTGTACTTAACACGGATCCAATAAGGGATCCCTTACGTTCTTACCGTGTGGACCTCCCCTTTCTAGAGCAAATTTTGATGATTCGAGCCGCTCAATATGTGCAAATTATGATTTTAAGGGTACCCGCGAGAAATCGCCAAAAAAATTGATTGGTTAGGGAATGATCCAAACAATTTTTCATAAAAACGCTAAAAAATTTGCTCGGAAAAGGAGAGGCTCGCATGGTAAGACAGTAAGGGATCCCTTACTGGATCCTTACTCTGTGTGTGCGTGTGTGTAGGAAATTGATATTCAAATGAACAAAATGGAGCGCCATCAGTAAAAAGGGAGCACGAATATCAAAATCCATTTTGATAAGCATGATTGTTTTACTGTTATATCTTTGCAAAATTGGAATTTGATTATGTTCCCGGAAATACCTCTTAGGAATCAAATAGGAAGTATATATTTATATACTCCCCCGTCCCTTTTTAAGTGTCCTGCTTCGTAATTCCAACTTATTAAAAAGACATAATCATTAGACATTTCACATCAACTTTTTCCTTCACTTTCCTTACTTACCCATCATCATTACACTTTTACTCACTTACTTTTCAAAATAGAATCTACTTTTTAGGGACAAAATAGACAATTAACCAACTTTTACCTACTAATTTTACAAAATTGATACTTATTAAGAGGCAGTCCAAAATAGAATACTGGACTTAAATTAAGGGACGGAGGGAGTATAACAAATTCTCAAGGTACGGTTCAGTTAATCCACGGTTTCGCAATTTAAATCCGTGGACCGAACCGCGAGTCAAGATTTTTTAATTTTTCAATCCGTGCCCAGACCATTAATCCAGGGACAAAATCTAATAGGAAAATGATGGTCAATGACTTATTGTGATAATTAATATCTGCTAAGGGCATTTTCAGTATTAACAAATGTTCTCAACATGTTCATAGAAGGTATTAATTATCAAAACATGTCATAGGCCGTCATTTTCCCAAATCCAAAAGGTACGGATCGGATCGATTCGGACCAATTTCACCGGACTTTCTAAGTAGCCCTAGATTTACATACTGAAGGCAACCCCAAATTTCAGACCATTCGATTGCTAGCGCTTATCGACTAATGCTAATATTACCTGTTTGTCCTATAGGAAGACTTGATCAATTATGTCATCCAATTTGTATTGGTTCTCTTCCACCTCCTTGGATTTATATACAGATGGCAACATGACTATGGGCGACTCCAAATTTCAGACCATTCGATTGCTATATCGACTAATGCTTTGCCCTCAATATAACCTATTTGTCCCATAGGAAGACTTGAATTATGCCATCTAATTGTATTGGTTCTCTTCCTCCTCCTTGGATTTATATACTGATGGCAACAAGACTACGGCTTATGGGTGACCCCAAATTTCAGACCATTCAATTGGTTATCGACTAATCCTATAGGAAGACTTGAACATCCAATTGGTTTTGGTTCTCTTCCTCCTCGAAGCTTGGATTTATATACTGATGGCAACATGAGTATGGCCAATGGGCAACCCCAAATTTCACGGCATTGGAGATGTCTACTGACAAGTACCATTCGGCCTAAATTTCCAACCCGAATTTCACGCCAATTTCTTTGGTTTGTGTTTTGAGAGTTTTTTTAGGGTAATGAGAGAGAGAGAGAGAGAGAGAGAGAGAGAGAGAGAGAGAGAAATGGGAGTAATAAATTGAAAGAAAACTTATTGGGGACTATCTGCAAAGAGACTCGTTAGTTTTTGAGACCCAAAGCGAACACAATCTGACAACCCCAAATTTCACGTCCTATTTATCTATGTGAATTTAGGCATGGGACTAGAATATATCTAGGACTAGGGGCAACCGTTGGTTGAAACTTTTGCTTTTAGCACTAAATAAATATCTACTAAATAAATATATCTAGGACTAGGAGTATAAGAAATGAAATTCCATGAAACGTAAAGATATGCAATACTATTAATCTCCTCTTTTCTGTAAGCCGTCCTTTTGGATAACAAGTTTATGAGTTTCTCTCCTGAATTCCCGACCGTTAAGTAAATGATTTCCTACCTATCGATCAAGCGAATACAATTCTTGCATGTTTTCACTCTTTTATAGTATTACCCAAATAAGAGTTACCTAGTTTTCACTGATCTTTTGTTACCCAAAGGAAATGTATAGAACGATGAAAATCGCCGCAGTAGACTAGTCTTTGCACAGCCAAATACACGCAACGAACTCCCCCATCAAAAATTCTGTGGTATATATTCAAGACCAATCCTGTTGGAGTATTGAACTTTGATCTTGTAATATTTGTTCTATCAGAAAGTCTGTTCACACAGACACTTCTTGCACAGATTATGCACAGGTTTTTTTTTTTTTTGAAAACCACCACGGGTGCCACACAAATGATTCGAGCCATTCAGTAAACGTAAAAATACTTTTTCAAGGCTATCTATAAAACATCAGCTCAATCCGATACCTATAGGTACTCAATCCAATCAATTAACTTTTCATTATCCAAAAATCTCAATGAAAAGTTAGATGATTGGATCGAAAACCTATAGGTATAGGATTGAGCTGATTATTCATGGAAACCCTTGAAAAAGTGTTTTACATTTTCTAAGCTGCTCGGATCGTTTGTATGAGACCCGTGGTGGACCCCACAAAAAAATGTGTACAATCTGCGCGCTTTCGTCTTTTTGTAGCAGCCTTCTAAATCTAAATTAAAAAAAATTGAACGTAAGATAAGAAAAATGGTATGGTAGTACTTTATTGCATACTAGGTTGTTAGTAACGTGCTACGCACGTTCAGTTCTACTTGTTGGTCTAATAATCAAATGTACTTAGCCTTTATTGTTTAATTTTTGGGTCATTTAGGTTGATTTTGGAAGTTGTTGTAAAACAAGGGCATATTACGAAAAATCTTTTTGAGGTTTGTTCGTTTGGTAGATGACTATGCCAAGTACCCACTATGGAAAACAAATAAAGGAGAACTAAAAAATTGCAATAAGTTCCACAAAATCCTAGAACAACCGTGACTTTAAGTACAATTAGTTCCACACGAGCCAGAAAAACTGAAACTCCAAAGTAACTAAATCCTTTCTGCTAAGCTTCCTCCAAAATCCAGTCCTACGACTCATGCATACCTACACACATCAAACAAATGCTATTACAATAACCAATCTGTGACAGCTAGAAAATACTACTTCAACTTCCTAGTACTGAATGATTTTGGTGCGGCAAGTCAGGAACGAGGGTATATGGACAAGAGACAGCAACTAAGCAAGAGAGACACATTTCCCAGCATGAAAACCTCTGATAAGCAATTGTCATACCCGATAGGTGGCTTCAAACCATAGTCCAAGCCCTATGCTTACAATTTATGCAGGTATCAACATTCAACAAATAAAGTTAATCTACACCTGATTGCCTGATTATAAACTTGATACTGTGACTTGGATTAACAAGGACGAAAGCAGTAAATAATAAGTCAAAATTTATTCGTGTCGTAAATGTTCCCTTAAAACATCATATTATTACTATGAATACAATGTTAACTCAATCATGGCCTTGAATAAGATAGCAGTCAGTGGCCACAGAGTAAATACCACTTGGAAATTGGAATAAGTGGAGAAAACATAGATTCATCAATGCCTCGTGCAGTTTAAACAAAACAAGATTAAGGCCAATCTTCTCATTAACCATATAACTAACCTTTGTCCACATCTCTCGAACATTTTCCAGCACCATGTTGCAATGCCGATCAAATGCTCTGACGCATCCCAGAAGCTTCTTCTTGTTCCTGCAGTTGATAATCGTAAAAAATTGGGCATAGCAAAAATTAAAGTTAGGTAGCGTATATAAACAAACACATAAACATAAACATAAACAAACCACAGCACACACTCAATGCAGGAAGGAATTGTAGCCCAATAGCCTGTACGCCAGGAAGTTCGAAGATGTTGAAATCACAAACTCAACATGGCCATTAATTTTGACGTTCACAACACCAAAGTCCCTGTACAAGCAGTAGCAATAATATAGACGCATTAAAGGCACGAATTTAAAGCCGGAGAATGCAAAAGTCAGCAATGTCAGCATTGTTCGTAGCCATACTCGAAAACCCTCCAAAAATTGATCATTATGGACACTATGTCACTAATAGAACTGATTTTAACAGATTGTCAATCGGAGATTTTATTGCATCATTTGGACATACCTATTCTCAATTCACGACACAGGGAACCGAATCATCTCGAACGACAAGCCTCACATTTTCTTTGAGCTTTCCTACCTCGATTGCTAAAGATTTGTTGTCAATCTAGTCATCGACATGGTCGAGTCTTCAATTCCTTCAAAATCTTAACTGAGCACGTGGGTACATGATCAGTACATAGATATAAATGGAAGAACAACAATTATAAGCTGCCCTATGTTAAGTTTCTAGTGCTTCCTAACACCACTGACCTGCAAAAATATGTACTTATTGGTTTACACATTTCTGAAATCTATCTTTGAGATTTCATGTCAATAATACTTTGACTCATAGAACCACGAAACGATAATTGTGATGTCAAGGGACAAATTATACTTGAGTTTCTATTAGTACATCAAAACAGGTATGCAGAACAACAAACAGACTTTAAAATAAGCACAAAGGCACCCGAGATTGAGTATACAGAACTCAAAAGGAACATCCACCTTTATCTGTTTTGTTTGTATTTTACATTGATTCGGTTGAGAAGGTAGATTACATCAACTTCATGAACCATATTTTGACCTTCAATTGATACCCTCGGATAGATGGTATCGCATTCAACTGCCACTTTTACTCCTGGTTTAACAAGGAGGACAGTGGAGAATCCTTCACTTTCAACTCAAATTCACTGTATTCACCCAAAAAAAATTTAAAACTCAATTTCACTGAATCCAATTAGAAACTTGATTATGAATTTGATGTTTTTCGTTATTCGAGTAAATGGATATAGTCCTTGGCTCCTTACTAATCATTTATTTTGCATTTTGCTAAGAGCTAAAGCCAAAAGCAAACTTCTTCTCAATACAATGAGCAGGTGCGCTCATAACCCTTCTTGGCAAAGATCAAAGAATGAAGGTTGAGGTCCATCCGGGGACTAACAACTAAGACATTGCCACACATCAACTTATCTGCAGTGCATCAACAAACGTACTCCTGCTTTCATCCTTGAAGTGTCCACCACCTAACCATACTAAAATTCTACCCACAGATCATTAGCAAAACATATATCGACTTTCTTCAGTTTGTCTACTTAACACTACACAAACCAACTACACTTATGGACATCATGTAGAATTAAATCCATAATCAACATGATGTTACAGGTCTAAACTCGATTTCTACCCATTTTTCCTTATTCTTTTCTGATTTCCTTTATTACTCACACATTTCACATAATTTTTCTCCTTTTTCTCTAGAACCCAACACGACAAAATCATTTTCTCCAGAAGGAAATGGGGAGAAAACAGAAGGAAATACCCCTAAATGATACAAAGTCAGTAGAGAAACAATTACCTCAGCACAAGTCGTGAATTAAAACTACACCAAATTGATTTCTGCTTCCTTTTAACACCTGATAGAAACTTAAACAACTCATAAACGAAAGCACAAAAGGAAAACCCAATTGAGATTAAAAAAGAAAAACAGATGAAAACAATAATTACTAAAAAGAGTACAGTTGATGCTGGATATACATGAGTCTACTGGAAATTTAAACTCTTTAGTAAATTTATGCAGGCAATGGTATCCTTTAACTTACAGCAACAAGTCACTCCGTATCACAGAGCACAACTGATTCCAAAGGGCCATGGAAGTTTGTAAACAAAACAGCTTTCAGAGCCGGGAGCCCTAGCAAACAAACAGGCTAGAAACAGAATATTCAATCCGGGGACGTGATTTCACGATAGTTTCACCATCCACTTTGTTACAGGTTCTTTGAAGTCTTATCTATTTCTAGGTGATACTTTATAAAGACATAAAGAGTAGGCAAATTTTGTCTCTGTCTACAAGTCTGTTTACCTTGCAAAAGCGGCAAAATAAGTTCAGCATATGTACAAATGTTCTACATTATTTTGGAATAAGTTTAAACCAAGCAAATATCTTTAGCATATTAATCTATTCGGGGCATTAGAAGAAACAGGTCACACAAACAAAACATCTTCGTCAGCCGTGACTCCATATTGTATGGGAAGAGTCAAGAAAATAAACTTAATTAAGAAAAGACAATAAGAAACTTGTGTGGGATAATCAACGGTGAAAGAGAGCTAATAGCCTAATATAGGCCAAGAAACTTATCTTCAACTATGGAATTGAAATTCACAATCATAGAAGAGAGAAACAAGAATAGGCCCCTTTGTCATTTATTGTTTATGAAATCAATCTCCTAAACTAGAACATTAATGTATTTGTGCTCAAGTTTTATTTCAAGTTTAGAAAAAAATGACTTTTCAATCGATAATAATTTGAGTTGGGTGTGATAGTTTTACTATCCCTGAAATGTTAAGTAACAACTGCATATTGTGTGTAGGATTTCAAGTCCATAGAAATTAGGGCTAATAAAGAAATTCAAAGCTGGGAAATCATATGTAAAGAACCAATATTCAAAGAAAATCCTAAATCTAAGCGTATGATGCTTGAATCTGGCGTAGAGCATCTCCAACAGCCGAATCAAAATTCTAAGCAAAATGGTGAGAAAAAGTGGAATTCTCTACTTAAGAGAGCCCTTAAAAGTTGGTACTATCCAACATGCTACTCAAACCACACGATGGATCAAAAAAAAAAAAACACAGCACACAATTTCATAATATATATATATGTATGTATATATATACACAAACATCAAAAATCCAGATTGACGAAGGAATACGACGGAATAAACCTGATAGACTAAGCTCCAGCAACAGCCTCCCAAGATCCTTCCATAGACGCCGCCGATCGGAAAACCCAAACGCCATTTCTTTGATCACCAGATAAGCTTAAAAGGACAAATCGGAAAACCCAAAGGATTTGCCGTCGTCGAGTTGTTCGTTTCCACCGCCGTCGTCGATTTTCCTCTCCCCGCCGCTGTCGTTGTTGACGAGACGCTGACGCTCAGTAGCGGAGAGAGAGAAGCTCTGGAGTACTTTGCAGAGAGAGAGAGAGAGAATCCACGTCAACTGGAGTATTGCACACACACAGAGAGACGTGACCTGTCAGGGATGGAAAGGTAGGAAGACGAAAATGCCCCTAAACAAAACCTGAAATACCGGACGCTAAAAGACAAAATAACGAACCATTTTTGGGGACACAACCGGAATTGTCCAAAAGTCCGAAAACCCAAATTAGTAATTTGGAAATTCGCCCAAAACAGTGGTCTGACCCCACCACAAAACGGGTGAAAAGACAGAAATACCCCCCAAAATTGCACTGAGGCCTCTCCCACCCAAGGACCCAATTGGAAAATCATGGCAAAATCGGCCCGACCACGAAATCAGGATTCCTTCTCCCTTTACTTCGACTAGGGTGTTAGCAACGTGCTACGCACGTTCGCTTATGTTCGTTGGCCTAATAATTAAATGTGCTTAGCTTTTATTGTTTAATTTTTTGGCTTATTTGGGTTGTTTTTGGAGATTGTTGTAAAACAAGGGAAATTACGAATTATCTTTTTTGGGCGCCAGTAGTCAGCCAATCGCCCTGCATCTTGGGTTAGTTTCTCCACAATTCCCCACAGACAACTAATCAGAGCGGGCGCCGGTAGTCAGCCAATCACCCAACATCTTGGGTTAGTTCCTCCACAATTCCCCACAAACAACTAATCTCTGATGCGCCTCGACTCAAATTGGATCAAGGAAGCACTGAATTGGAGCCCCCAACAAGAAAATCAAGAATTTACCACAACCCACCACCCAATAAACAACTGAAAGTGGATGAAACAGAACCAAAAACAAGCATTGGAAACCACTTATTTGATTCTCCAGAACCACTGAATCGATTCTTCAAAATTGGAACACATATCCACAGGAAAGGAAGATCTCGATAACTATATTAGAGACTTCACTATGTGTACTATTGATTGGAGCAAGTAAAGTGATTTTATAACAGAGATTGGGACTTCAATGCTGACTAAAAGCTCCGGTGGCATATGCATGAGTTTGGGGCTTTTTCACTACCGGTTTACTGCCTGCTTTAAATCTCTTTCCACATGCACCACCTGCTAATTCAAACTACAGATATAGAATTATGCAAATAACGAGTGTAAATCCATATCAAATCAACACTTGTACGATAGTAGCCCCAAAATAAAACATCAAACAAAAAGTTCAATTACTTTACAATGCAAATTTGTCCGTTAATTTTTTAACCTTTTCTTCTCGAGGATAGCCTTTGTTCAGTTTCTCTAACAGTTTGTAGAGTGTTACTGAAATCCTTAAGTAGTAAACCATTATCTAACATATTCGAATCGAGCTCGTGATGTGGGATATTTGAACAACATGATTAGAGAAGTTTAATTAAACTGATAATAGTATGAAATGCATGTCTGGCAACATTTCTACGAATCTGCTTAGGGGGAATATTTCTATGCATAGTTGAAGTGATACCATTCTCCGTTATTTCGAACAGCATACTGAATATAAAGATTGCAATACCAAAACTAAGTGGTACAGTTTACCACATTAATTGATTGCATAAAGTGATTATATCAAATACATGATGGAAAGTCATTCTAAAAGTGTTGATGTGAGAAAGTGTAACACTTCGAGCAAAAGCTTCAGAGCTGGGGTCTCGGCAAGACCCTTTGGATCTGAGATAGAAAGGGGAGTTAAGGAGAAAGGGCCAACCAAACAATTTCATTTTGGTACTTTTCTCTCCATTTCTCACCAACTTATTCAATGTAAATGAGTGATTTGGAGAGTAATTTGTATTTACAAATGACCTGTACATCTTTCATGCAAATTAAGCTATCCCTAGAGTAATCTGTATTTACACTGGGCTCATTCTATACTACATAAGAATCCAACAAAAGCCATAAAAGAACCATGCACCTAATGTCTAAATAAGCAGATTGTTCAAAATATGGGTCTTACAGCAACCCAATAACGAGCAAAGGCAACAAAATAACTCCGGAATCTTATTCGCACTTAGAGTTCACCGAGCAACAATATTTGGTAGTTTTTCAATACGAATGTCAGCAAAATGAAAAGGAAGACCATACCTAAAGAAAATATTTCCCGAATCCATTAAACGTCCCACACGTACTCTAACATTGAGTCCATCTCTCAGCTGTAACAAATATTGCCAAATAAAGTTATCTCAAGCAATTTTGTATGGAAGTCAAGTAGTGTTTCCCTTCTAAAAAGGAAAAGCAACATTGCATTACTACACAGAAAACCAAACCATCAAGCCATGCATACTAATCTCTAAAATGAGTATGCTACAAATATTCAATAACATTAGATTATTAGACACTGGGTAACAGCTGATTATTAGGAGTAGCTCCAACATTAGCATAATCAAACAAAATCAGGGAGAGCTCATGCAAATTATGGCCTAATAATCAGCAAGCACTTTCTGACCTAGAGGAGCAAGAAGATAATAAAACTTGGAAACACCATGTTCAACAATAAATGGTATATCAGCCATTTTCTACAGAGCAACAATCTACACAAAGTAAATCAATTCGAAGATTGTTCATCTGGCATCTCATCAACAAGCATTTCAAACTGCCTATAAAAAAACAAGCAACAGCATTTCAAACTCATCGGTACTTTTTTGGGGAAAAAAATAGGGAAGTGCCCATCAATTATTGTAGCAAGGGCCAATGATTTTGCTTTTGAGAAAGATAACATGAACTCATGTAACTTACCTGTTGTCTCCTTCAAAGTCAGTCGAGACCACATCATCTTCAGTGCAACCCAGGATCCCTTCAGCTTTCCATCTGACTCCTCTTTGACAACCACCCGACAAAGATAAACATGAACCGAAAAATTCAATGAAAGAGACAAAGGATTAGTACTCACACAACTAACTGTCCGGAAATATAACAAATACAAGGAGGTAGCTCTATAACATACATAAAGTCATTCTTTCTGCCAATCCTTACTTTATAGCAGGTTTGATTTCGTCATATAGTCTTCTTCTCCAGTCTCATGGTGAGGTCAACCACTTAGACATCGACGTTGGGAACAGGAAAAGCCATTTGAGTTAATTTTCCATTTAATGCAGGCAACACCTTACCAACAGCCTTAGAAAACACAAAATTCCCATACAATACGATGGGGGGGTTTTTTTTTGATAGGCCACAATAAGATGGAGTTAGGAACCAGATAATTCAAGAAACTTCTTTTTTTGGCAGTGGTGTCAAGCTCAACACCAAAACTAATGAACTGAATTGCATTTACAAAACAATGTACAACTACAAATTTAACCCAAACAGCTCCACAAAGCGCTTAACTACCTTGAGCGGAGGGAAGAAGTCTATCAGTGTAATGATAGATCTGCCCTTTGGGTCAAAAAGTGTCGATTTCTTGCCACCGTTGTGGAAACGTAGGATCAAAAGATTGACTCACAGTGATGCAAATGAAAATGTACTATTGTATGCCCTGATATGCTTTAAGAAATGTGCAGATTCTGCTCTTGAACCAGAATAAAGCTCCAATAGTTCTTGTTGCATTGTTATGGGATAGGGCGATACTTCAAAAGCTACACAATTGGAGGTTTATTCTATAAAACTGTAGGTTTTAAATAATGAACACTAATGGACTAACCTAAAATGCATAACAGAAATCAAATAGTAATAATATATGAATTAAATGATATTTAACATGAGAGATATCAAAGACACTTAAGAAAGTAAAACCCTCTATACCGTAACTGTTGAAGGAATGGTTCACAACAAAGTCGAGCCAAACAGCTATGTCGCAGCTGTGATTCCATCCTCTGACATCTCCCATAGGCAATATCTCTCCATAATCACGAACGAAGTTTTTGAAACGCTTATTGTAGAGACGGTTGATCCCTCTATGGACTGCTATGGCAGCAATCACTCTCTGTCCATTAGCAGCTTCCATATTGTAAAAAATTCCATTTGCTGATAACTGAGATTGGTGTCTCACACAGACCCAACGTACAAAAGAAGCTTCAATCACCATATCAATGATTCTTGTGAAAGGGGGAAATAATGCTATAATCACCAAGATATAGCGTAATAACTGATGCAAAATAACAGTCAGAAGATTAGTCACCTATAAAGACACTCAGACTTTTAAATAGGGCACAATAAATCCACACCATCTTCCATTCTAAAACTCGTGCAAATCAAGAGGTTAGGCTACTCTAAAAACACTGAGATATCGAAATAATAAAATCACAGCATCTTCTATTCTAAAACCCATGCAATCAAAATATATGATGGAATCCCTAAGCATTCATCACAACGAAACAAAAGATAATCAAATTAAATTGAACCAGGCAGTGGATCTACCAAAAGTAACGCATGGGAGCTGTAGTACTCCAGCAGAAATAGCACAAAATGGACATGGATCACAACATAAATACAAACTGTACAGAAATCTCAAGCGACGAAAGCATACATAAGAAAGCAAATAATGAACGAAAAATATGAGAGCACTTGGTAAAGGGATGGGTTGTTCAATATTCTTGGATTAACAGTAAAGGAACTAATGTAATGAATATTGCTATAAATACAACTCTGCAGAGAAGGTAAGATAGATGTCCTCAGTCCTAATTCATGGAAAATTCTAAAATTAGATTTTTACAGTAAAAACAATACAATAAAATTCAGAATTGCTTCATATCAAACTAACCAAGTACTTCACTCCAAAAAAAAAAAAAAAAACTAACCCTAGAACGGCAATCTAACAACAAATTGACACAAACACCTGGATACTTTGAAGTGCCAAAGAGACCAAAGAAAGAGAATAGATAGATAAATTTCTCTCATTGCTACCGTAATCTAAGTTAGGGTTTTAATACCAAACAATCACAACCGATCATTGGCCCTAATTTGAACAAAAATAGTAAAGCAAACCAAGACAATTTGGAAAAGGGCCAAATAAACCCTAACCTGCGGATCCAAAATTTTTAAAAAAACCCCTAACCTGATTTCTAGGGAACGGCTGTGTAGAGTTCAGAAGCTTCAGCATAGTCCCCCTCTTCGTCGGCCAGCGATTTACTGTGCTCTTCGTTAGAGTTAATAGAAGTCTCCACGCTGTTGTAGATCTCTGTTCGACTCAATGGTTGCTTCAACAGAAGCATGCTTTTCTTCGGCTTCTGTTTTGGGGTTGGGTTGTGCTGTCCTGGGGTTAGGTTATAGAAGAGAGAGACAGAGAGAGAGCGCGCGAGTGGGGCTGAGGTGAGGAGGGAGGATGCTAGGGAGAGAGGACGGTGGGAGAGCTTGGCTCCGTTCTCTGCTCCTAATGGATTTGCATTGATTGAGGAAGAGACAGAGAGAGAGAGAGAGAGAGAAAGCAACCGACAGATGACAGAGGAGAAGACAGAGACGTCCGACGTGTTCAGAGATGGGAAGATAGAAAGACAAAATTAACCCTGGACAAACCTTAGAATACCGGACGGATAAAGACAAAATAGTGCACCTTTATTGGGGACACAAATGGAATTGTTGGAAAGTCCGAAAACCCAAATTAGTAATTTGGAAATTCACCCAAACAGTAGCATGTCCCCACCACAAAATAGGTGAAAAGACGGGAATACCCCCGGGCTTTGCACTAGAGCCTCTCCCACCCAGGGACCCAATTGGAAAATCATGGCAAAATCGGCCCGACCTCAAAATCAGAATTCCTTCTCCCTTTACTTCGGTCTTTGATTTTAGATTTTAGATTTTGGATTTTGGATATGTACCAATATTCAAATTAAAAGAATCAGGTACCCATTGGACAAAACAGTAGAAACTAGAAAGTATGCGTAAAATCAAAATCCTCCGAAGATGAATATTGTTCATTAGATATTGTTTTTATTGTTCTCCTGAAGTCATATCTGATCAATTTTAAACCTCTTGGTTTTCAATAAATGATGGAGAAAGCAATTATGCCATTTTCTATTCACAAACCTGCTACAAATTAAGATTGACCGAAAAAATACATACCCAACAAGCACTACAATAGATTAGATTCAACCTAAAGAAATTTCACACTGAGAAAACATTACAACATATTCTTTTTAAGCCATTACGTACCTTCGGTTGATGTATGGCCTGCTCAAAAAAATAAATCCCACCAAAGCTTTAGAAGATGAAAACCATAAAAATCCATGGATAAAATTGAATATGTAAAAGAATAAAATCATAGAAATCCTTGACCAAATACTAATAATGGATAAAAAATTACTCTTTCTCTAACTACCCAGTCCATCCATCATTTGTACTCCATTCATTTTGAAGAAGGATACCAGAATCCCATAACTCAAGGATGGAATAATTAGCTGTAAATCTTCTTTTATCTTCTTTTTAATAATTGAAACATGGGAAAATTAAAAACTAAAATGGTCCCTATAGTTAAGTATTTGTGTCAACTTGGTCCCTGTAGTTATAATTGGATCAATTTACACTCTGTACTTTCCATTTTGTTCCAACTTGGTCAAATTACTAACCGTCGTTAGTCCTTTTAACAGTAAAATCAAATGGCCCCTTTTTTGGGTGTTAAAACAGTAATTCTCTAATTCTCCTCTTGCCCTAATATTAGGGGTGTGCACGGGTCGGGCGGTCGGGTTTGACCCTCAAACCCGAACCTGACCCAACATGGCGGGTAACAAATGTTTTAGGCCTACAAACCGAATCTAAATGGAGTAAGAACCGTCCGCGATCTTGATTCTTTACGTCGGGTCGGGTCAGGTCGGATCCGACTAAAAACCGAATTAATCTTTATGAATTGGTTGGGTCAAGTAAGAAACGCACCAACCCGAACCCCGAACCGAAAATCTGATTTTTAACAGAAAATGAACTCGTGCCTGTCCGAAGCACATGTTCGACCCCCGCCCGGGACCCTTTGGGTCGGTCGGGTCCGCGGCGCGGATGGGTTTTTTGCATAGACCTACCTAATATACCTCTGAACCGAAACACAGCTCATTCTTCCATTCTCCATTAATAAGGAGGCACCTGAGAAGAAATTTAGCTATAGTTTTCTGCAAAAAGTTGCCCTCTAATTCAATATTTTCATGATTAGCCATGAGGCAACATAACCATTGGTATTGTCTACATATTTAACTTGTGGACAAATACTGAGATGCCTTATTTTTCTACATAGTACTGAAAATGCATATAGAATCATGTCCAAAAGTCACTATATGATAAAGAACCATGTCCAAAAGTCATAATATTATATAAACTCATGAGTTGTTAGGCTAAATAAGCCAAGTGGCTTATTTTTTTGCCCTTTTTCAATTTTTTTCGCATTTGTTAGTTTTTTTGTCAATTTTTTTGGGATTATTACTTCGTCAGGACGAGAAGAACCTAAAAGTAAAAAATTACCATCAAAATCCAATTGTTTTAATAAAGACGAAAAAATTGGTTTATTGATTTAGTTTTGTCTTTATTAGCTTATTTTTGTCTTTATTTAAAAGGAATAACGGCGGACTAACGGCAGTTAGCGATTGGACCAAATTGGAATAAAATGGAAAGTACAGAGTATAAATCGAGCTAATTACAAATACATGGACCAAGTTGACACAAACATTTAACTATAGGGACTGTTTCGGTTGTTTCCCCTTGAAACATTTATTAGTTTTTCAAAAGTTAGCAATGGAAATCCTAAACTTTCGGGAAAAAAACAAAAAAAAAAAGTTAGCCTATAAGTTTTTTTTTTTGGAAAGGTAGCCTATCAGTTAGTTAAACTATTTTTAGATCAATTAATTCATATACCTATCTAATGTGGAGATAAATAGATCATTACAAAATTTGCTTGCTTTCCATAAATCATGGCAAATTTTGAATTTTACGATTTGAATGAGATAAGTTTATCCCTTCCATAGGCATTTTATCAAGGAAAATGTTAACTACACATCAATGTGTCACACACCTCTTTCACATGCACATGTGGAAATTTCACAATAAATGCTAGGGATCTGCTAGGAACCCACATGTATATGAAAGAGATGTGCTTGAGGTGTGACAAATTGATGTGCCCCTAGCATCTCCCTTTTACCAATGGCTCCTATAAAGGAATAATTTCTTAAGGTATTTTACCAATTGGAAGTCATATATTACTTTTTTAATTCTGTGGGGGTCTCAATCGAGATCTGGTTACCTTGCCTGAGCCACTAGTTTGGATGGATGGGTTCTTGTCTAGCCCTTCGCCTAAGCCCTCCGAGTCAGCGACTGAGTTCGCCTAGCCTGCACAGTGAAGCACGACTAACAAACCACATCGGAGGGACTCTGGAATGGACCTCCTGCGTGAGAGTGAGATAGTGTGGAGAAAGAGGTTAAAGCAT
This sequence comes from Rhododendron kiyosumense, assembly GCA_019656275.1. NCBI lineage: Eukaryota > Viridiplantae > Streptophyta > Magnoliopsida > Ericales > Ericaceae > Rhododendron > Rhododendron kiyosumense. The sequence continues at coordinate 30,219 of BPLS01028648.1, read as the reverse complement.
TAGGGTTTTGAGGGTACGAGACGATATACCTCTTTAGGGTTGCTTAACTTCCTTTATATAAAGCATCCTTACTTGCTCCCCAGGTACTAGCATGAGCCAAGCACACTTCGACTGATGCTGCCTGATGTAACAGATAATGTTGCCAACAATCTTTTGCATGAGCGCACCCACATGCGCTCATGTCTCTTCACATAACCGCTCGAATGACACCTTTGTCATACCAGATAAGATGGTTATATGCATGTGAATGTGTTGGCATAATGTTCACCGTTGTGCCTAGTGTTTGAGCACTAGGCCGATCGCAGTAATGTTCACCGCCGTGCTTAGTGTTGGAGGACTAGACCGATCATAGTGACTTTATAGGGCTCGTTTGGATGGGGTATTGAGAAGTGGTATCAGTTTTCCCCCTTCTTAAGACTGTGGGCCCAAGTTTATCACTTGGTTTGGCAACCCAAAAACGCAGGGGTATTAGGTTTCCCCCTCCTTGTACCGTCTAATACCCCCTGCGGGGGGATTATTTATGGGTGGGTTTTGGGGTGTAATTAGTTAATAACCCCGGATAAGGCCAATATAATACCACATCCTCCTCCATTTCAACTACAAAACAATCTTATCCCCCCCCCCCCCCCATTTTATCTCTCATCCAAACCAAGTACTATTTTATCCTCCCATTTTTAATTCCTAATCAAAATCAACTTCTATTTAATCCCCCTTCATAAATATCACATCAATGTGGGTCATCTATTGTTAACCAATACCCCATACTATTTTATCCATCATTCATAAATAATATCTCCAATACTTATCCCGCATCTAAACGAGCCTGTGTATTGCTGATGGACCAACAACCCTCATTTGCTCGCCGAGCACTATCATAGCCGAACCTCGTTGCCGAGCCTAAAAGCTCAAAGGTAAGTCCACGTGCTTTGGATACAACGTGACTTGTGGCCTGGCTTTCGCCTAGCACCGTGATAGTGGCCGAACCCTTAATGTTCGAACTGTAGAAAGGAGCATCAACCTCAATATGGGTTGGCCGAACCATAGCAAGGAGCGTTTTGAACTCTTTATAAATTGGCAGTTAGATACTCTATATCCGAATGTCGCCGCGCCGAGCCTATTTATCCTGACCTAAGAGTTCGATGCTTGACTGGCCTTACTATGAGTTGGCCGAACCACCGTGTTCGAGCCATAAGAGAGCTTGAGTGTCAACCTCAACATAGGCAGATAAGCCAAACGTCACGTTTGTGCCAAACCAAGCCTGACCAGACCTAGCAACCCGGTCAATGCCTCGATTAGCTCAAACAGTATTTGTCACGCCCTCGATTTTTCACATAAATAAAGAAAGCTTTTCATAAATAAAACTCCTCACAATATCTTACATAATACCCCAAAAGAATTCACCATGCCCTAATCATTAAATTACAATTCCAACTCCACGAGTTTGAATATATTACATCATAAAAGAATTAAAGTTAAGGTTCTATTACATTCCTAAAACAAGTTTTATCAAAAAGTCCATAAGTCTCTTTTACCACTTCTTTCGAAAAATATGAACTTGAATGCATGCACTTCGCTCCATGCTACTGTTCCTGGTTCATACCTGAAAAATGATAGGTTGAGCTACACTAGCCCAGTAGAGAAATCTACACAACTATTATATGCAAATGGGAGGACAGCTGGTAGAATGAATAACAAAAGCAAGGTACGGTATTTCAAAGGTGAAACAAAACACGACTAGTAATTGTCCCAACGTCGATGACATAAATGAAGTACCGTGACTACACGCCAAAACTCTAATTCGATCACGATGACTTCCTATCTATACGATTTTCTCGTGACTACCACTGTCCCTCACATTACTTCGAATTACCAATCCAATATCTTGACTTATGAAACTATCTTAATCAAAGAATCGCAATACCAATATCTTTCGTACCACTTACACTTTCACACTGATACCTCCTTTTCATTCACATCATGTCACAATTTCATCATCATTTAGTATCATGAGCAAAAGCTCCTGCCGGGCCAATTAAGAAATCCTGATACTCCCCACTAGTGCCTCCCTCACAAATGGGGCTAATTCAAGTCACACATCACAGGTCACCATACCACAATTCCTCCGATGCTCTTTACAATCTAACCATTCATCTCAATCACATATAATGAATTCACAATGAAAACTTATTCACGTAGGAGTAGTATAGATAATTTCATCTCAATCAACTTGCAATCGTTACGTTAGTAGTTTCTCATCACCGAACAAGCACTCACACGTCAAAAGATAATCTCTCGCAACGATTCATAGATTTCTACCTTACAACTCATAAAATCATATAAGTCACGCAAGAGGTGTACCACATATCAAACACGAGGAAATGTCTCATGTATCCACGCCTAGCGTTATTTAACTCAAAGGAGTGTTCTATGTGATCGTTTCTCACATCGCATGTCAACACATTCAACCTTCGCCCACCTATATTCCTTATATTCTCTAAACCCTCGTTTAGGTGTCAAACGACTCATACGGAACCCAATGACCACTACCAAGCGTTAAATATACCACAAGCCTCGTCAACTCATTCAACTAGTACTCAAGAGAACCTAAGAACACCCGTGTCTCACCCAAACGATTCTACGGAAAAGGATTTTGCAACATTTACGAATATATCCATCTTATTTTGGCTACCAAATCTTATTGGTTAAGAATTAGGAGACGAGACCACCACCATTGGAAAGTACATTTCCGGTACATGAATTTCGATATAAAATTTGCCCAAAACAGAGTTCGGATGAAAAAGTTATGCCCGTTCGAAGTTTTGCCAAAAATGCTGAATTTTCATTTCCTACTGGTAGGACACTTTTTCCTACCAGTAGGAGACCACAATTTCACGAAAATGACATCTCTGGACAGCTTTTCTACCGGTAGGACCAAAACTCCTACCGGTAGGACTTGGGTTTTCAGTACACGATTTTCAGACTCCACCAGAACATTTCTAACAACGAAAACAGCGATCTAAGGCACGATTCAAACACCAAATCAACTCATAAACATATAATAGGAGTGAGAAATCCCTACCTCATGGGTTTTGAGCAAAACCCAACCCTTTGACCGAGTCAACCGAGCTCCAACGAGGTCCGATCATGATTTTTCTTGGATATTCGGAATGCCCGTACTCCGAATAGCAACTTTAATACTCGAGCTTTGTCCGGGACCTCACCCTAGGTGAATGAAATCGGAGAGAGAAGAGATGAGGGAGTTTTTCGGAGGAAAGGAGGAGAGAGAGACTGCCGAGAGAGTGAGAGAGGAAAAGTGGAGAAATAATTCTCCTGGGGAGAATTATAGAAGTGGGGAGCAATCCCCCGCTTCTCGCACCACACACTCACACGTGCACCTCTCACATAATTACCTTTATATCCTTCTACGAACACGTCACACCGAATATCCGTACTGTCTATTTCGACGGGCCATACGTTCATAAAAGAAAAAATACGACCTCAAAAATACGGGTCTCTACAGTATTGAGGACTTTAACTTGGCCTTTTGCCGAACAGCATATTCGGCTCACTACAAATTCTATACATTCTTGATAAAGTTCAATCACTATCATGTTACTTTCCTTTCTTCTTATTTGTTTTCCTTTTCTTTGTAGAATTTATTTATATTAACCTATTGGAAAATATTTATTTAACTTTAATTATCTTTTCATGCAATCAAATCTCGCCATTTGTCGCGATGAGAGTCTCCTTATTAACGGCCACTTTGCTTTAATATATAGTATAGATAGATGGATAGAAGTATAGATATAGATAATGCTAGTTATTCCCATTTGGCCGTTTGCAGGCTCGATCATCGGCTCATTAGAAAACACTAGGTGATCGGCATGTGTCAGCATGAGGTGTCCCATGCCTGGTGTTGATATTGGTATTGGTAGAAGGTGTTCCATGCGTGTTTGGAGTATTGGCACTGTAGCTGTAGATGTTTGTGCCTATGATATTATAGTAGTAGGTTTTATTTAGAGTGGAGTAATTTGCACGAGAGGTAGGACTAAAAAGCTTGAAAGCTAATGACAAGTTAGTATTTTTCTTTCTACCCTTCAGAGAGAGAGAGAGAGAGAGAGAGAGAGTTGTCATAGGTAAGAAGTAGCATGGGCATCATGGCCGACAAATGTACCAACAAGAGGTAGAATAAGATTAGTAAGAACACCTTCCACATCGAAGCTGAGCAGCTTTAGAGAGAGAGAGAGTTGTCATAGGTAAGAAGTAGCATGGGCATCACGGCCCGCAAATGTACAAACGAGCAAATGTACAAACGAGAGGTAGAATAAGATTAGTAATAACACCTTCCACATCGGAGTTGAGTAACTTTCCTTTTCGTTTTTGTTCTTGTTTGTTTCTGTATTTTTTGTTCTTGTTTTGTTGTTGTGGGCTCTCCGACTGGCGCGCCCTCGAAGAGTCGTCACCCGGATTTTTGAGATGGATGATCCGAGAAATCGAGAGTTTGTTTGAGAAAAAAAAAACTTTGGTCTAGCGAAAACATCGAGATTTTGGATCCGGAAGCCACGTTACGAACGGGTTAAGGTTTTGTTGAAAAAGCACCCTACTTGTCCGGTAAAGACTGGTCTCTACTAAACATTTTAAATGGGAGAATTTAATATCATTTAAAAAAAATTAACTTTGAAAAACATGTATGGGAAAGAGAACAAGTCAAACAAGCAGGAATACTCTAGCACGTAAATGTGATCGGTGGTGCACGGTACAGTATGAAAATGGATGAGTGTAGGATAGGTCCGATTTCTGAGTGGACAAATACCCTTTAAGGGAATAGATGTGCCGGAGAGGTTGTAATAGCCATGGAAAGGGGATGAAAGGAGT
>BPLS01028648.1:11109-25334 GCA_019656275.1 Rhododendron kiyosumense | reverse complement strand
TTTCTCTCTCTAGGAACTGTTCACAAGCTCAATCGCTTCTGAGGTTCTATGAAGAAACGTTCATTTTTATAGCCCACACGAGCTAATGCTCGGGCACCAAGTGGCGCGCTGATAAAATGACACGTGTCCCTTCTGTACCCCCTGACCGCCGAGGTGTCGCTACCCTCGCGATGACCGCGAGTATGACAGTATGCGTATCCTCTTATTCGCGGAGATCCTCTTCTTCTTTTACAGCCACCAAGCCACTAGATCCCCTTCCTTCCCGTAGGGCAAGGTCGTGACCTACTCGGTCGCGCCAATACCGCTTGCCAAGCCTCAAGGGGCCCCTCGGGTCCTGCCTAAAGGCCGGAGCAGACATAAGAGTCTGGGCAATTTCCCTGGTGCCTTGGTTAAACTGCATTAATCGCGCCAAGTGTACACCGGAATGAATATAACTCTCTCCTTAAGGGAGGAATTTGAGCTCGCGACCCTTACATGGGCGCTGCAAAGCTATGGGTAGCGCGAGGCTCCCACGCGCGAGGCCACGTGTCGCGCGACTGAGGCGCCACGTGGCGAGCTAGGGTTCGTTGGTCAAATCGTCAACCCCGCGAAGACGAGTACACGTGTCAGCTGTTCATTGGATAGTCAAATGGTCAACGGTCGCGCCTATTGACCTTTCCTACAATGAGTGTGTTGATCGAAATGATGTATGAATATAAAATAACAGGTTATAAAATAAGTCAGAACGCCGTGCAGAAACCTCGATCACCGCGTGGCATACTGATGACCATTGGTTCCGCCGGTATTCTCGTTGTACTGCAAACCAGGAGGCTTGAATGGCTCACATTCCTGTTTTTGTTTTTGGAAAATATTCAGTTTTGATACCTCTTTAGTGGTCATTTTGCCATACAAATATACAATGAGGTGCTAAAAACCACCTAACCATGCCTTGAAAGTATTGGAAAGGTCATGCGGGATTTCTTAGCAATAAAATACTTGGACATGTCAGAAACGTTTTTGACTTCACTGGAGAAATTAGAAGCTGAAAATGACATGAGCAATGGATAATAGTATGCCGTACGACGTATGGGAAAACCGCACGGTGTACCACTCCCAGTGCAGTTTCTGGTTTTAGACTACTTTCACTACTACAAAATAGTATAAAGATTACGGTTCAAAAACAAAAAATATCTCACTTTTTGTAAAAGCGTAATAAAATGTTATGGACTATAGTTTTAATCTCAGTTATACGAAAAAACTGAAATGGAAAATTTTTTAATTTCAATAATCTAAAAAGTGAGATTGTAACTTGAATAATAGATCTCATTCTCAAAAAATTGAGATAATATATGAAAGAATATATCTCGTTTCGAAAAAAACTGAGATGAAAAGATTTTTTAATCTCAATAATCTAAAAATGAGATTGTAACTTAAAGAGTAGATCTCGTTTTTGAAAAACTGAGATTGTATATGAAAGAATGTATCTCATTTTGGAAAAACTGTAATAAAAAGAACCTTTAACCTCAATCATCTAGAAACTGAGATCATAAATTAGAGAATACATCACATTTTTTTTAGACTTGAGATAAAAGCTCTTATATAGAAAAAGTTGAAAGTCGCCTACCCCTAATTGACTCCGCGCGCAATACCCGTAAATAAATGTCACTATCAACTATTCTACAAAAAAATATTTCGTCAAAAAATGGGGCACTTTCGGCGATGAAAATATATTTCGTCGCCAAATGGGTACCTTTGGTGACAAAATTTATGAAGATTGCGTTTCATCGCCAAATGTATTTCGAGTATAACTCTATACTCAAAACTCCATTAATTGAGATAATTTAAATTGGGTTTGAACAGTAACACAAAGGGCTACAACTTTCATGTTTATCAAAAATTTTAATTTTAATATTTAAAGGTTCAAAATGATATTCGAAATATATTTTAATGTTAAACACATATGTTATATATAAAATATTTCAATTATATATTGAAAAGTATGTGTGGTGTAGTTGGTTGAAGCTTCTATGCAAAACTTAAGATACTTAGGTTCAAAACCCAACAAGATAAATAAAGTGGGATTTTTTCCCTTAGGAAAATGCCACTTCTAATCTCAATTTTTTCAAAAACTGAGATTATTACTCTCTAAACAACCATGGTTTTATAATGAAACTGAGATGTTGAACTATTATAAGTCACGGTTTTGTCATTTTTACTCACAATTTTATGTTTTTAGTCACGGTTTTAATGTTTTAATCACGGTTTTTATCCTGTGGTTAAAAGATAGGGACTTTTAGTTACACCTTGATAGATCACGATTTTGAATGCAAGATTAAAAGAGAAAGATCACACCAGATGACCGAAGTCTTTATCTATTTTTGTAGTAGTGTTTTCTGGTTTGAAGCTCGTTTGGAATCCAAACTCAGTATAGAAAGACTGAGAAGGGCTCCGATTGGCTCCCCTTAAGGCTAAACGTGGTTTAGCCCAAGGAATCGATTTATACCTTTTGATTGAGGCTTGGATGTGCTTGAAAGTGGAGGAGTGGAGGTTGATCTTGACTGAAAATCCCTACAATCAGTTGGGGTTCTAAGTTTAGGAGAGATTTGAGTTTTGTGAAGATTTGATGAGTTTTTGTAGAGAAAATAAGAAGAAAAATCAGTTTGAGACTGATTTTGTAAGAGTCCAACTTGTGGGTTGATGTAGAAAGAGAAAAAGATGTATATTGTAAGAGCATCTCCAACCCATACTCCATTTCTTCATTTTGGAGGAAAAACATTCTCCAACCCATCCTCTAAAACTCTCCTCCATTTGGGAGGATGAACTTTGATCCTCTAAATATAGAGGATGAAGGAAAAAATAGAGGATCTCCTCCAAATATGTGTTAGAGTTGAGAAATAGAGTGTTGGGTTGGAATTGAGATAAATAATACAATCCTCTAAATATACTTTTCAAATAAAATAGATTAATTTGATCCTCTCAAATAGAGATTTGAAGGGTGTTGGATTGGAGATGCTCTAAGAGGTTGTAGAGAGAGAATCAAGAGGGGTCCTTTTCCTCTAAGAGGAGAGGTGTATTTATAGGAAAAATTATGCTTGGAGTGCACCCAAAGGTGAAAAATGTGAATAACGTGCTCAAAATAATCTGCTGACGCGCAAAGGAATCTGTCAAACGCTCCTCCTGTCAGTGTTTCAAATTTCAAAATGTCGAGCGATGTATTGAAATCCTATTTGTTGGAGTGAATTTTTTTGATTTTTTTGTATACCGTGCTGCGTTTCTAAAATGCTGCGAGACGCTTTGAAACGCCGCGCGGTATTGTGCGTCAGCACAGCACACCAAACTTCTCGGGGGCGCCCCGGACACTCCCGAACTCGATTTGGGCATTTTTTGAAGCGTTGGAAAGCTCGTTGAGTCCTCTTTCTAACCCAATTGGTTTCACTTAAAGCCGTTTTATACATTGAAATGTGTGCCCATTTTACCCCCAACATGTCATGGAAAAAGTTGTTTTTGACCAAGCAAATGCATTTTTCTCTTTGCAATTGAACCGGGGGCCACCCTCCATGTTTAGAAAATGGGTTTTGTTGAGGTTTAGAGAATGAGTAGCAAATGAGCAACAATCTAAGCCTTGAAGGTATATTTTTCCTTATTTCATCATTGGGGAACTTAATGATTATTCGAAGGTCCGGATTGGAGTGCCTACAGTTGTATTTGTTATTTTTCGGCCGATGGATTGAGCAATTTGTATCTGATTTGTATCAATATAATTTGCGTTTTCTTTCCAAAAAAAAAACCCCTCCCACATGGGATGGCTAATCCCCATTTTAGCTAATCCCCTCCAACTCAACTTTTGTAGACCGAACAAAGAACTAGAGATTTACAATGCAATTCCCCCATCTACGATTGTTATCCGAAATGCCCAAGTGTATGATAACAATTTTTTCGAATTTGAAATTCGTATCTAGCATCTCTTTAGCATTCGTAGTTTTCTAAGGAAATGAAATATTTCTGCGATCTCTTTGCTCACCTCTTGTATTTTGATAAATCTATTAATTTTTATTGTTAGATTTATGTACTAGTTGTTAAATTGATTTGGTATATCTTTCTTTTTTCTTATCAAATATATAGTTGTGCGTTTTGTACAGCTGTTTTTCTTAGATCTATTATTTTCACAGTAGGAATTCTGAATATAAAAGGGGCGCCGTTGTGTGTGTGTGTGGGTGTGTGTGTGAGAGATTCTAACGCATACATATGCATGTGATTCTAAATTTAGATTGCATATAGAGATGCTGTAAACAGCATGTACCGGATCTCATGCACACGCACTTATCTTCTGAACATGGATAGGTACTAGCTAGCGGATTACCCGTGCCAACTACACTCTGCAACTAAATTTTTTAGCTCACTTAACTTTTGCCTGATGGCCTTTCAACCTATTAAAAAGAATATAGAAATATTTTGAAAAATCTTCAAATTTATTTTGTAATTATAAATTTTATATTTAATTCTAGACCGAAAAAAATAATCACTCTAATGAAAAATACAACCCAATTACACAGAAGGTTGAATGGTTGGGTACACTCCCATAACTCGTGTCTACAAGAAATTATTAATTGTTCTTGGAGCCTCACAATGGCAGTGCCACAGCTTGTTGTGGGTGTGCAAGTGAACACCGAACATAAAATTTTGTAAAGAAAAACAATTTGATATATAGGTTTGCACACTACATTGAATACCCTACACAATTAATTTTGAACACCCAACACAATTAATTAATCTTGATTAGAACAGTTCATTTTATTCAAATTTATTTGTTGGGAGACCATGCAAAAATTAAGTTCTATTAGATATCATAAGTGCTTGATATGTACATCTATTTTGTTGGGTTAAAATTCTCGAGTGAGAATTGAATTTTTAGATCAAGCACTTTTATCATCAAATCGACACCCGAAAAAGGTCTCGTTCAAAATGAGGTTTTTTTTTTTTTTTTTGCACTCTATAATGCAAATTATGCAATGGGAGATGAGTGCATGAATGATTGATTGGTTGCATTCAGTGAAAAAGATGTATTTCGTATCATTAATTATGAGGTTATTGTGCAATAGTTTCAAAATTTGAAAATTCGTTGGGACAACTGTAATGTCTTATGTATTTTGACAATTTTCATGTTTTTTCGTCTGACTGTACATTGATATTAATAGGAGTATCCAATTTTATTTTATTTTATTTTACCTTTTCTTGTTATTGTTATAGAACTAATGTAGTTTTTTGTATTTTCTTGAAAACCCTGCTAAAAAATTCTGGAGCCGTCACTGAAGCACTGCCACGTGATGCTCGAAGGTCCATCACCACACTTTCACGTAGGACCATGATAAAGTGTAAGGACTCAACTTAAATGTGCGGTAATGAATACTTCTAGAGCACCATAATTCTCATATTTGTGCTTGGGTTAGTGATCCCATAAGTCCCCTTTGGAAATGTAGACTTCAATTTAGAAGTTATTTTTTCGGAACCGGTGCCACCCCCCTAGGTGCAAAATTTTTTGGTTAGTAAGGTAAAAAAATTACATTCATATGTAAGTTATTGTTGATTGTCAACAAAAAAAAAAAAATGTAAGTTATTGTTTTATTTTGCTAACCTAAAGATATAATCCAATTAAGAGGCTAATTATAAGGTGTATATATATGCTGACAAATGTAATGTAATTTACAATTGATCCCAAAAGACTTATTATATTTCGAAAAAGATGCAAGGGTCACATTCATAATGCTATCAACTCTAAAAAGAAGAGAATACTTGGAGTTCTTAAAAGATTTTTCTGTAGGTCAAACTAACAAAATTTGACTGCGAAGTATCAAATATAATCCTTGTGTGAAAAATTTGAACTCTGTAGACCTCACACCCACACCCTAAATAATTGTACCCTTGTGTCATTTTCCTCCCCCATAATCCAGAGCCCAGAGGGGAGAGTGAAAACCTTTTAATTAGCCTTCTCACTATCCTAGCTTTCTTTTCAACTCCTAAGTTCTTTGGAGGGCTAAGAGAACAGAACAGAGCAGAACAGATGAAATCTGCATATGTTTGGTCAAGAAATTATGAAGATATATTTGAAGATCAAATAGTTTTCAGCTTCTCAATCTTGGAAGGATAAGAGCTTTTCAAATAGTTGTCTACTTTATCTCAACTAATGAAGACTGTTGATGTTGGATCAAACTGAATGATGAGGTGTTAGATTTCTAAATATTGCTGGAAATCTGTTGCCTAGGAGCCACATGTTCTCATAGGACTTTTTGGTGCATTTGGGACTGATGGTCTTGAGATGAAAGATGACCTGAACCCTGAAGAAATTTTGACCGAGTTTAGTTTGGAACTGCTTGTTTTGACGGGATGTGATTCATTCAATTTTTATTGAATGTAATTTTGTTTTGTTTTCTTTTCTCTTTTCTGTAGGCCTTTACAGTGCCTCTTCTTCTGTTGTCTTTATTTGATCTTTCCTCGATATATCATTTGTCGAGTTTCTTAATAAAATTTTGTTGCTTATAAAAAAAAAAAAACTTGCGAGCTCGGCCTAAATGCTTTGAGATTTACTACTAGTAGTATCTAAAGACTTAGTTTGCACTTTTGAAATATAGACACAATTTACAATATCAATTTTATTATCGAGCAAGAAATAGTAAGAAAGCTTATCTACTCTCAATCAATGACATGTTTTTCTTTTTTGTAAATCAGACTTACATTTTCTTTCTTTCTTTCTTATTTCTTTTTTCAATCTAATCAAGGAACTAAGGGAATTAAGTAGATAGCGATCATTGTGTAATTTATTCGTTCTACTATTCTAGTACGTAAAAAAGGATAGGCAATTGGCGTGAATGGATTTTTGAAGCCCGATCATCTTTTGTATCTCCAAATTTTTTTTTAAAAAAAATCCTCTTTTGTTATCTCCTTTTGCGATTCTCTTATATATATGTACATCCTCGTACCTCAATAACCCGTATGATTCTCTTATATGTACATCCTCATACCTTAATATACAACACTTTATGCCAGTCTTTGGTCTATCTGAAAAGCAAGAAACGACCTTATCTTCAACAATTCAATTCAATTTAGTTGACCTTATCAAACTAAAAGTGACTTTTTAGGTTAAAGAGAGATGCATTCTTACAATCTATTCTGTTGAAGATAGACTTCAGAAGCCATTTGGATGGCAGTAGGATGCACAAAATCTAAGTCCTTTTGTAATTCTCTTTTTTTTCCCAACTCTTGGTTGGTCTTCTCTTCTTCTCTTTTTGGATTGTTGGCTACCATATGATTGGATTGATTTTTTCCTTTCAATGATGCTTGCCCTATCCTTCTCGATGTACCCATTATCGAGTTTCTAATATAATTTCTTTGCCTATTAAAAAAAATAATCCATATGATGTTGAACAGGAAGAGGTCAAAGGTGATCGATCGCAAGTTAGTCCGATCATAGCTAGTTTGGTGGAGGTGGCATAAGAGTATTTAGATGGATTTTTTTTTTCCGTTAAAAAATCAGCACTTGAATATGAATAGAATTTGCATTTGGGCAATTCCCACTCTAGCATTAACACGCGAAATATCGAGGGACTGGAGGGAAGAGCAATGTAGGCTTGTAACCAAATGGGGCATTAGTGTAGTTAAATATTATTGCAATTCCTCAATATCTATCTTGGGTTTACGTATTCATAGTCATGTGGCTTATGGGTCGGTAGCAAATTCAATGCAAAGAAAATAATTTGGTTCAGATGGAGACAACCTTGCGCGCGCACACACTAAAAATTGGTGACAAGAAACAATTACTTTTTGCTCATATGCTATTGAAGTCCCACTTAACATGCATGTAAGTCTTATAGTACATTTAAATGAGAAAATTCTCATGCTTGAAACAAACTAAAAACACAAGAGGAACATAAACTTGGAAAAAAAATGCAAAAATTGAACAACAAACTAGAATGTGTAATGCTTACCCAAAGCAATACACAGCATCGCAAAGATGTAGTCTCGACAGATACCTTCAAGACCCACCAAACCTTAAGCACCTATGAGGGAACAAGGAAAATTAGTTATTGAAGAAGTTTGATGGGAGAAGATAATCACTTACGGAATGTTTAACTTTGATCGAAGCTGCAGCAGCTTGAAAATTGGGATGGTTTGTGCACATAATTGAATATACGTAGAAAAATGCTATCGTATACATCAATTTTCAGTAAAAGAAAAGACGAGGAAAACACAACCACATCCTTCTTTTGATAGATGCAGAGATTTTTCAAGAACTTCCCTCATTGAAGTTACATAAATGAGATTTGTTTATCCTGAATTGGAATGTGCAACGTGGCATTAGAGTTCCTACTTTGTTGTCTCTTCACTATTGTTCAGAAAAATACTTAGTTAACTGAGGTTCTAGGTGAATTTATTGATTCTCTAAGTTTGAATTAGAAATGGAAATCCGACGTTTTGTTCATAGTTGTAGACCATGTGAGAACTGTTTGAATTGGCATTAAGAGGAGCAAATGAAAACATCATGGTTCTTAGAAACCTGCGTGAAGTTGAATAGAACTAAAACGCCTATGTAAGTCAGCAAACTGAACAAACCGATGTTTCACCGGCTGAGTGCAAAATTGTGGTGGTTTTAATGCCAAATGCAGGTTTTTCCTCCAGTAGCTATTGGAATGTAAAAGGGGTCATACCTGCACATGATCAAGCTGCAATACTAGCTCTCATTCCTCTGTGTACTCCAACTCTGAGAAGAGTGTTCTTGATGACATGAAGCTGAGGAACGATTTCTTTGATATTTGGTCGATCTCTTGGTAGTTCTTCTGAACAGGCTATTCCCACTTTAAGAATTGAAGTCAAACACTCCTGACCTTCGTGAATGCTAGCTGGGCTTTGATTCTGAGAGCTGTTGATGCTTGAGCTCTTCTCTCCCATTACTACTTGTTGAAACAATGTTGGATCAGCAATGTTTGCTACTTGTTCAGCCATAGCCATCTCAACAAAGTTGTGGAGAGTCAGACTACCCTCGAACATGGCATCTGTCGGTCTCTTCCCTGTGAACATCTCCAATAAGAGAATACCGAAACTATACATATCACCCGACGTTGATACTTCATTTCCCATGCCATGCTCTTCAATCCATCCATCATAAAGATAAGAATATTGCAAATATGCTTGATAAGTAGCCTCTCAATGAATAGTAAAGAAACTTCAGCAGAAAATTCTTAGACAGATACTCCTAATTTTATGTCTTGAATAAGACTACAAAGAGTTGTGTCGACTTCTTTGCTTCTTGCTAGATCACGAATAACAACATTTGGTTCTGCCTGTGCCATCTGAAATGCCTAATTCGAATCACGCCTGATTGGTTTACTGTGAATTTTTAGTGTAAATGTATGTTTCGTTAAAAAGCCTGAACATAACGTACAACAAAACCAAGGGCAAGGGTCATACCCCAGCATACAAGAAGGAACCCTTAATTACCAGAGCATCAAAACAAAGAGAGCTAAATTTTCTTAGTAGCCATTACCTAATTAACCATAAACTTATCAATTATCCTTATATTTGTTGTAGGCTTGTGGTACTGATCACGTAATAAATTAAGAAATTAATAAGTCTCCACTTTCTGGAAAAAGGAAAGATACCAACAGAAACTTGGGGAGATAGTGCTCTTTGAATGCCGGTTAATTCATGTACTCTAAAATAAAAAAACGTGGGCACAACCTGTAATCAAGAAAGCAATAAAGTTAAGAAGATACAATTGTTGGTTATTTATTTTTTAGGCTAATGTGTCTTGGCTATAACAAAGAAAGAAACTTACTCCATCTCCATTTCAAGAAACAATCTAGACACTTTCTGCTTAACTCAACTCTAATACTTTTGAAAGCAAGATGATGCAGTGGGGAGTAAAACATAAAGAACCAACAGCTTTACTTCTGTGTAGGGGTTACCAGACTCAAAGGAGAAGTGAATTAAATCTAAAATTGAAGGAAGTAAAGGAGAACAGAAACACGAAATGAGTCTAAAGGATACATTTACTTGGAGCTGCATAATCGGATGACCCACGTAAGCCAATGGAACTTGATTGATTTGCAGAAGCAATACATGTCGATCTACAAGGAATCTTGTTAACCCAAAATCACCTAAATGTCCAACCATTTCATCGTCAAGCAGAACGTTGCTCGGTTTCAAGTCACAGTGGACTATTGGTTCTGAGCAATGGTGGTGAAGATAAAAAAGTGCATAAGCAACATCAAACGCAATATTTAACCTCTTTAGAAGGTTTAAACTCTGCGCCTTGTTGTGTGCGTCATCTTCTCTCTCATTTGGATGCAACCACTCCTCTAGGCTTCCATTGACCATGAAATCCTAAACCAGAGGCTTGAACTCGTCACCTTTATAGTCAACACTTGAACATGCGGTGAGGACATGAACAAGATTCCGATGTCTGATGCTCCTTAAGGCCTTGCACTCAGCAATGAAGCTCTTGGCAGCTCCCCGGGATTGAAGGTTTAATACCTTCACAGCGACTAGTTTTTCACCTTGATCGAGATCAAGAATTCCTTTGTACACCGAACCAAAACTACCCATGCCAATTAGATTGGCTGAAGAGAACCCATTGGTCGCTTTTAATAGACTCCAGTAAGACAACATAGGAAATGAGTGGGTAAAAAAGCTAAAAGATCGTACCTCTGTTTTCTTTTTAAACCAACGAAGACACGAAATATATCATTAAAAGTAGACATACAAGCCCAAAGAACGGTGGGAGTACCAACTTCACGACGTGAGTAAATTTATTCCTTGCGAATCCCTTGGATTGGCAATTGGGTAGTTTTAAATCAAGTATACCACCACAAAGCTTCTTGTTTCCCTCAATAGAAATAGCTGCCGCAATTGTAAATATGCCTCGTTTTGGTACTTCTCCATCAAAATCATTGAATGATATATTTAGTTTTTGTAAGATATGAAAGCCCTCTAAATAGTCTGGGATTTTTCCCGAGAAATTATTCATAGAAATGTCTAGATCCTCTAAGCCTCTCAATTGGCTCAAAGTTGATGGAACGACTCCCCAGAACTTGTTGCCCTTCAAATTAAGAGATTCCAATTTCACACAACTACCAAGGGTACTTGGAATATTACCAACCAACAAATTCTCAGAAACATTTAGTGTTTAAAGATTTTTTAAAACCCCGATTTCCATGGGGATGACACCAGTCAAGTTGTTATGAGATAGGTCTAGATAAAACAATGATGAGAGACTAACAACTCCTTTGGGTATGGTGCCACTAAGATTGTTTTTGGCGAGCGTAAGCTCAAGCAACATCTGACATTTGCTCAAACTTGACGGGATGCTTCCCTGAAGATTATTTTCGGATAGATCTAGAGTAAGTAACAAGGATAAGTTTCCGAAAGAGGACGGGATATCACCGTAGGATCTATTACCTCCGATAAACAATCGATGTAGGTCTTGAAGCTTCCCAAAATCAACAGGAATGTTACCTTTCAAATGGTTGTTCCGTGTTTCAAGTAGCTGCAAATTTACCAGATTCCCGATCCCTCTTGGGATGCTCCCATACAGGTTATTGTCCCCCAAGGTTACGAAACTAAGACGAATGGAGAAATTAGTAATTGCTTCAGGAAACATGCCTCCAAAACCGTTGCTGCAACTCGGTGGCATTGATCAAAGAGGAGAGAAAACTAATGTCATCCGCTTCCCCAGTTATCACTATTTTAAAACTCGCTACTTGCTCGGCTAGGCACCTTGGAGTGAGTACTCGGCGTTAGTCGGCGAGTAATGCCCACCGAGTAGTAGTCCCCTCGGCTAGGCACCTTGGAGTGAGTACTCGGTGAGGAATACCGAGTTTTAGAACACTGCCAGTTATGCAACCTATCCTTGGTAGAGAGCCTCCCAAGAATAGGGGGCTTTGGAACGCAAAGCTTCCCGTGCTGACTTGGTAGAGTAGCTGCCAGTAGCAGACAAAATCCAGATAAATGTATCGTCTCTATCTCCATGGGGAATCAAAACAGGAGCAGTATTATCCATGATTTCTTTAATGACAACATTTCTGTTCCTAGGCCATCTCCATCCCCCATTATGAACTATAGATCTTCCTAAATTGAAAGCCACCCGATCCCCATACTTAAGATACAAAGGGCCAAGGGAATGCCAATTATCTAACCATAAGAAAGTGTTACAGCTATTCCCAATCCTATTTTGAATAAATCTTTGACCATCCCTTTGCAATCCAAAGATATTCCTCACTGTCCAAGATGAATCTTGAGGGAGATCCAGAGACCAGATACACCGATTCTTTATTACATAAGAGTGAATCCATTTAACCACAGTATATCCTCCTTTTTGCAGATAGCCCACAAGTGTCTTACATTGAAGCCTTGTTCTATTCAAGGAGCCTCTTAAAACCCGAACCACCTTCCTTTTTAGGGATAAAGACAGCAGCCCAAGCAACCTTAACTCTAGAGGATTTCAACTCCAAACCTTTCCAAAGAAAAGCACTAAGAAGGATTTCAATTTCTTTCATAGTTTTCTTAGGAAGAATGAATATGGAAGACCAATAAACCTGAATGGTGAACAGAATTGATCAACTGAGCTCTCCCCCCAAAAGACAGCAACTTATTACCCCTACTTTCATTCATTACTCTCCATTCATTACACATATCTCCAATCATTATTTTCATTTTTCTCTATATCTCTCTCCACTCATCCAAACACATCATTAGTTTTGTGGAAATTAAAGGAACCCCTAAATACTTAACAGGAAGACTTTCCTCAAGGACATTCAAGATGGAACTCAAAACCTCTTTCAAATTTGCACTCACCCGAGCAAAAAAACAAGCACTCTTGTTACAATTTGGCTGCAGCCAGAAAAGAAGTGAAAATCCTTCAACAAGCCATCAATAGTAGCAAAAGTAGGAGAGTCAGCCCCATAGATTATGAACATATCATGAGCAAACACTAAGTGAGAAAAGAAACCTCCTTGGGATGTCACGCCCTCGATTTTCAACATAAATAATAATAACATTTGATAATTGAAATGTCTCACCGGAGTTACAATTAATAACCCAAAAGGTAGTTCAGTCCCCAATTACACAAATTTGCCCAATAAATTACAAAGTTCCACAATAGAAAATACAATACCATGTAGCTTAATTTACAAAGATAGACAAGTATTCTCTGAAAATAGCTTTAATCAACAACAACAGCATGCACTCCAAGCACTCCATGACAATGACCTGCAATGCACCTGAAAATGATAGGTTGAGCTACACTAGCCTAGTAGAGAAATCTATACGCAAGTTATAAGGAAACATAATGAGCTATGCATCTAAAGGGAATGAGTATAGACAGATATACCCAAGGTTTATATGGCTATCAACAAGCAACTCAATAAGGCTAAATGATTCTAGACAATCCTATATGCAACACCTATCATCTCACACGTCATACCAGCGCTACAAACGTCCCCACATCAATCACCAGTAATCAACATTTGGTTTCTCAACCGATTTATCACGTCATGTGTGTTTCCACATTCATTCTCATTTCACAATCTTTCACATTCCTTGATTCCTCAATAAATCTCCTTTCTCATTCTCATCTGACATCAAAAACTCTTTTGTTTTTCCCAAATAGATGTAATGTATAGACATACGTGACCAATAGTGGTCAATCTCCGCTTATTTGAACTTGCATAGCCAAAGGATTTTTTTTTTTCATAGAAAGATCTTTTTCCCTTTTAAACAGTCCAATTTAGCAAAAACCATTCTTTCTTTCTTTCTTCCAATAATCTCATCTCATAACATCCAAGATTTTCGCATGTATCGCTCGTTTCCGGTCATCTCACCGAATGTCCATGGTGATACCCGTAGTGTCAATTCCGGTCGTCTCACCACTTCGTGGTGATACCCGTAGTGTCAAGTTTTCGTTGTGTCCGTAACCTCAAATAGTCATTCATACCTCATTATGCTACAAATCATCAACCGTCACATACACCAACAAATAGATAAGCACACACGTTTCTATTAAGTACATCAACATAACCAACATCGCATTCTAAACTCATAAGTAACTTTACAACTCGGTAACCACTAGCCTCTTTACTAGAATCTCATAAAAGAGAGCTCAAGGAGTTTAGAGTAATCAACTAGATGAAATCACGAGGATACGAGTTGTCACGCCCTCATTTTTAACATAAACAACAATACCATTTTAAATACAAATT
>BPLS01028648.1:0-11099 GCA_019656275.1 Rhododendron kiyosumense | reverse complement strand
CTCTCAACAGTACATACGGTACCCCAAATTACATTACAGTCTTTTTGAATCTCACAAATCTGTCAGTTGATACAGTATCCCACAATGGAGACAATAGTTCAGTGCAGTTGATTTTTGAAGAAAGACAAATACTTCAAAAAAATATCTTTAACTTGATGTCAGCATGCACTTCACACCCTTTCAAACTGTGTCCTTGTAGTGTACCTGAAAAATGATAGGTTGAGCTACACTAGCCCAGTAGAGAAATCTATACTCAAGCTATATGAAAATGCGATGAAGTATGCACAAAGATTGAAAGAATTTGATGAGTGAACATGAGAAACATGAGTTTATTACAACGGAAGATAGACTACAGCCAAAGAATTCCAAACAACTTGTAAGTATTCCTAACCGTTCACATGTCAAGTAGAAACATTATTAAACTCACATCAGTCAAACGTACTCACAATAGGTTCACAACTATTTCAACACTTATCTTAATCTCGACCACTCTTCGTTTCCACCCCTTTGCGTTGCAATCACTTCTTATTCCAATTCTCAATTACAGCCACTTGAATCCCATTAATCATACAACTCATTACAACAAACACTCCTCTAATCTCATGACACAATAAAGCACGTCAATCAAGCTGACTTATAGGTCAAACATGCATTGACAATCACATTTCAATGAATTCCAAACGATCAATCATAACATAATATCAACTGACAAATCAGTACATGCCTTTTTCTCTTAGTACATCACAATATCATACCCACTCCATAACAACTCTACAACATACTAACTAATATTGATACTTAGATCTCGTGGAATGAGCGCCAAAAGAGTTCGAAGGATAAGTAAATTACATGGATACGCATTACTGTGCTACCACTCGGATCACTAGAAAAGCTCACGTCTACCAACTATACTTCCCACAATGTCTCACTTAGCCTTTGGTGCTCCTAAACGATCTTATATCACGTATTTCATTTACAACAACACTAAGATAATGCTTAACGGGCATCAAAGGAATTTAAATGATCATTAACTCATTGGAACTCGAATAATCAAGCTTAAGGATGGTTTAACGACGTTCAAAATGTGTTAGAAGTGATTGGGAGTCAAAACAGACGAACGAGGATCAACGGACCAAAATTTTCCAAGAGAGCAATCAGTGTTCGACAATTCATTAAAAATTACATACTCAATATTTTTCAATGATTCTAACGCCAAAAGTTCACCAACTTACCAATCTTTTAGACCCATAAGGACCCACAACCAATAGCATCGTTTAACCATAACAAACAATGAAAAACGCAGCTCCGTGCGCTGCCCAGACTTTCAGATTACAGGGCAATCTTCTAAAAATCATAATAAATCGAGTTCTTAACATTTTTAAGCGATTCCAGTCCCAAGAGTTGCGCGAGTGAATGAAGCTTAAAAGGTATGAAGGAACCCTAGTCAAATCTGGACTCCAAGGAAGGTTAAATAGGCATTTACCAAAGCGATACGAGTCTGCGTGATAGGTTGACACACCTCCACTCAAACGATCATAACTTCCTGTGTACTAAGAGTTTTAAGACGATTCCGGTGGGAAATGAAAGCTAACCTCAAGGCCTTCGAACCAATATAAAGTTTGTATAAAACGAACATCAAACGAGAAAGTTATGGCCGTTCGAAGTGGGCTGAAACCCAGAAAACGAGACAGATTACAGACCAGTCTTCTAAAAATCACCATAAATTCAATTCTCAACAGATTCGAGTGATTCCAGCGGCATTAGAACGGGCTCTAAGTCTACTCTATTTCATATGAAGGAACCAAAATTCAATCATGAGTTTAAGAAGGAGTAAAACCCCAAAAACAGAGGCTCTGTTCTGCAGATTTTCGGAAATGGAATAGACAACCTCAATCAACGAAACAAAGCACGATCCAGGTACATAAACACCGTATAAACGCATAACGAGAGTAAGAAATCCCTACCTCAAGGGTTTTGAGCAAAACCCGACCCTTTGACCAAGTCAACCGAACTCTCACGTGGTCCGATCATGATTTTTCTTGGATATCCGGAAAGCCCGCGCTCCGTATAACGACTTTAATTCTCGGACTTTGTCCGGAATCTTGTTCTAAGGAGATGAAATCGAGGAGAGAAGTTGAGGGGAGGTGAGAGGCGAGAGAGAGCCGGATGGAGTTAGAGAGAGAGAGAGATGAGATGTGTGTGTGAGTGTGTCGGCTGATATAGGAAAAGAAAGAGGAAAATTATTCCATGCTACTCACCCACACATGCACACATGCACACACTAATAACACTTGTTCCCTTTCACAAATAATGACATCACATTAACCCCAATCAAGTAACCATAGCACTATTCGTATTTCCACATGTCACGCCCTTACTAATAATTACAATACTTCTTAAAAAAAAAAAAATACGGGCCAAAATTACGGGTCGCTACATCCTACCCTCCTTAAAGAAATTTCGTCCTCGAAATTAAATCAAACCTACGAAAATACATCATCAAATAAACTCTAATCCACAAGACCGTGTCCACTCACAACGTTTCGTACCCACCTACTCTCGTGTCCAAGATGCAATTAACTCTACAATGCCACAATCAATTTGTATCACCTCTTACCAAAACGATCGTCAGATCCTAAGGTTCACACACATCAGATGAAGGAGCTGCCGTATTCGTATAAATCTTACTCGTGTTAGCAATCAATTTTGGTCTCCCAAACCATATCGATTTTCACTCTTTCCGATTAATCAGTTTCGTTTCTAAGGATAGTATCCAAACACAAAGGAAAACTTCACGACATCGTAACTCAACAACTTGCCAAGCCACCATATACAATTAACAAGTTTAAGATTTTTCCTTCTCTTCCACGAGGTTTATAAGACTTTTTCATGTACGTTGATAAAGTGGTCAACTCTCATACATTTCTATTTCACTTTCTTTCTTATTATTCAACTTACTCTCGCTCTCAAGACTTACATAAGCAAAGCTCTAATGACCCTTACCGCAAACTCAAGACAAGTTCCCTTTAAAGGCATACATTAGCTCAAAGTTTACGTGTCCGACACAATGAAATCAGAATTAAACAACAATAATGAGTTTCCCACTCACCATTCTCACAGTATAAGTGTAATATCACACACCTCCAAGCAGTTTTGACGAAAAACTTAGTCCATTGAAAATTTTAGTTTCCATAGTTGAAAAATCATCGAAACACGCCCACCTTTTGGCAAAATTTTATAGAATTTAACAGGAAAAGTTCATTTACAATTTTTTTTTTGAAAGATATCATCACCAATCAATCTTATGCACCTCACCTAGTCTTTTAGGATACGACAATTCAGACAACATGGTAACGAATTTAAAATAAGGTGACACATCATCATGATATAGCCGACTCCAAACTTGTATCGTCATCATTTTTCAATTTTTTTTTTTTTTTTTCAAAACGAACTAATCTAAGAATCAACTTTCATACATCATCATTCTCATTCGGAAAAGGAAAAAGGAATTTTGAGTTTAACCCGATCTTCAGACGTATCAATAGAACGCTTCCGTTAACCGAACACTGATAATTCCATACATAGATACCCAATACACATAAATCCAAACCGCTAGCCATAATCTCTATCTCACACCTCTATGTATCCACATAACTCTTTTTACCAATTCTGGACTGCATCTTAAAGGCAAATTTCACACACTCAGATTCATAACAGATCAAGCACTTAAATGAAATATCAACACATTTCATACATGAAATATTTCAACAAACTCACGGTACAATTTAATAGTTTACACAACACCAGACACATTCACGGATTGACAGACTCACCCAGTATCTAACAGATTCACAGAGTATCCAACAGACTCATTCAGTATCCACGGACTCACAAAGTATCCAACCGACTCACTATTTTCAAAATAATAATATTACCAAAAAGGTCCTTTGAGTTTAGCATAAATCGGATAAAGTTCAAGTATCAAAGTTGACGGGCAGAAATAACAAAGTTAGTTACATTCTTCCAATGTCAAAAGTAAACGTCAAAATACGGTTACAGAGCCATCTACCCAATTCCCAAATGACTATAAGTATAGATGTATAAATAACCGTCCAATGAGCTCACAAAAAAAATGCCTTTTTCTTTGCAAGCACACACTCCATGCAACACGGGTCATAAGTCTAGCTCAACTAATCAACAATGCGTGATATGTGATGCAAGGCAATGCACCGGGCAATGTTGGGCCCCGTAACCCTCGCCAAGGTCCCACCAAGAAGGTGAACCAGGCTCCGTCCATATTGACGTGAATTCCGGGCGGTGTTGGGTCCCGTAACCCTAGCCAAGGTTCCACCAAGAAGGTGAACCGGGCTCCGTCCATATTGACGTGAATTCCGGGCGGTGTTGGGTCCCGTAACCCTAGCTAAGGTTTCACCAAGAAGGTGAACCGGGCTCCGTCCATATTGACGTGAATTCCGGGCGGTGTTGGGTCCCGTAACCCTAGCCAAGGTTTCACCAAGAAGGTGAACCGGGCTCCGTCCATATTGACGTGAATTCCGGGCGGTGTTGGGTCCCGTAACCCTCGTCGACATCCCAAGAAGTGAATGCGACTCCACATTTCCGGGCAGTGTTAGGCCCCGTAACCTTCGTCGACATCCTAAATTGGATACGACTCCATCCGTTGTCCATATACTATGACATGCCACACCACGATACATAAAAAAAATGCAATATCACACGTAGCCCTGACATTCGAATCATAGGTCCATAAACATCCTTCATTATGCACAATCCGTCAATAATCAATCTCACACCCATCATCGAGTTAAAACGATTATACAACCTCATTACTTAAGAATCAGTTCACTCGTACCAATAACTTCTAACAATCCTGTTCATAACACTACCGCTACGACGATCACCACAATGACTACGACAACACCACATCACATCGTTTTTCTACGAAATTTCTATATATAGTTATCTGCCTCAGGCCTAAAGATCTTACCCCTAATATAAACCTAGTATCCGATTGACTTCCCGAGACTTCCATCTAGAAGGAGCGGTGATCAAGCGCCTCTTCCAACTGGATCTCTTCGGTAGTCGCCTGGGTGTCCAGAAGACACATACCGTATCTAGACACCCTACCTATAATCCTCATCTTCCTGAGTCAACCTCAAATACATTCAACTCCCTAGGCGGGCTCAATTGCCTTACCTATACTCAAAATCACAGCCCCAATAACAACCACCAACCTCAATTATTACCATAATAGGTCATTACCTTCTCAACATATTCGAAGCAGACACTAAATCATCTAGCTATAATACATCCTGCCCACTTTTCAGACAAACTATGATACCTGTCACGCAATTATTACCCTTCGTATACTTACACTCAATGCAACTTACATCACATGAGACTCACTTCATGCATTTAAAACATAGCACATAATCTATACGATTTAAATAAAATACACATCTAACACTTATCTCATAAGTCATCTTAGTATTTTCTTTCCTTTATCATCTACTAACAATTATCCTCCTTCACACGTCAACATCACCACTACACACTATCACCAACATCTCTATTTTCTTTTTGCCTAGCATCTCATTCAAAAAAAAGGCATCTAACCACCAAAATCTCAGAAGCAAGACCGCCAACAACAGCAACAACTACAGCCATAGATTACACCATTACCAAGACATCATCCCTTCATACATTCAAGGTACTCACTAGTTCAATCCTTTAGCTACGATACACCTCACATCACATGAAAATTACTTAAGGTATTTAAAACTTAACACATATCTACGCAATTCAAATAGAACGCATCAAATATTTAGCTCACAAATCTTATTAACAGTATAACACTTCTTTTACATACTAACGGATATCGTCTTTCACATCACAACCTCGCCGCTACGCATAACCACTACAACAATCTCGACCTTTCCGAAATTTTTTTTTTTGTCTAACAACTCATCTAAAAGGAAACCTTACCACAAACGGCTCAAGATCAAAACTACTAATAGTAACTTCGCAACCGTACTACACTACAAGGAGGTCAAACTTCTCTTCTTTTTTTTTTTTTTTTTTTAAACACGGGTCAACAACATTCCACCAATTCGCATAAACACAGATGCAATGCCACATCGATGAACACACGTTGGTCATGCAAGCATACACATGTTTTGTTAAAATTATGCAATGACCTCTTCTTTTTTTTTTTGGAACCCCTGAGACGAAGTCTCCCCATGGTCTCTAGGTATTCAAACCTAACGCTCTGATACCAAGTTGTCACGCCCTCATTTTTAACATAAACAACAATACCATTTTAAATACAAATCCTCTCAACAGTACATACGGTACCCCAAATTACATTACAGTCTTTTTGAATCTCACAAATCTGTCAGTTGATACAGTATCCCACAATGGAGACAATAGTTCAGTGCAGTTGATTTTTGAAGAAAGACAAATACTTCAAAAAAATATCTTTAACTTGATGTCAGCATGCACTTCACACCCTTTCAAACTGTGTCCTTGTAGTGTACCTGAAAAATGATAGGTTGAGCTACACTAGCCCAGTAGAGAAATCTATACTCAAGCTATATGAAAATGCGATGAAGTATGCACAAAGAGTGAAAGAATTTGATGAGTGAACATGAGAAACATGAGTTTATTACAACGGAAGATAGACTACAGCCAAAGAATTCCAAACAACTTGTAAGTATTCCTAACCGTTCACATGTCAAGTAGAAACATTATTAAACTCACATCAGTCAAACGTACTCACAATAGGTTCACAACTATTTCAACACTTATCTTAATCTCGACCACTCTTCGTTTCCACCCCTTTGCGTTGCAATCACTTCTTATTCCAATTCTCAATTACAGCCACTTGAATCCCATTAATCATACAACTCATTACAACAAACACTCCTCTAATCTCATGACACAATAAAGCACGTCAATCAAGCTGACTTATAGGTCAAACATGCATTGACAATCACATTTCAATGAATTCCAAACGATCAATCATAACATAATATCAACTGACAAATCAGTACATGCCTTTTTCTCTTAGTACATCACAATATCATACCCACTCCATATCAACTCTACAACATACTAACTAATATTGATACTTAGATCTCGTGGAATGAGCGCCAAAAGAGTTCGAAGGATAAGTAAATTACATGGATACGCATTACTGTGCTACCACTCGGATCACTAGAAAAGCTCACGTCTACCAACTATACTTCCCACAATGTCTCACTTAGCCTTTGGTGCTCCTAAACGATCTTATATCACGTATTTCATTTACAACAACACTAAGATAATGCTTAACGGGCATCAAAGGAATTTAAATGATCATTAACTCATTGGAACTCGAATAATCAAGCTTAAGGATGGTTTAACGACGTTCAAAATGTGTTAGAAGTGATTGGGAGTCAAAACAGACGAACGAGGATCAACGGACCAAAATTTTCCAAGAGAGCAATCAGTGTTCGACAATTCATTAAAAATTACATACTCAATATTTTTCAATGATTCTAACGCCAAAAGTTCACCAACTTACCAATCTTTTAGACCCATAAGGACCCACAACCAATAGCATCGTTTAACCATAACAAACAATGAAAAACGCAGCTCCGTGCGCTGCCCAGACTTTCAGATTACAGGGCAATCTTCTAAAAATCATAATAAATCGAGTTCTTAACATTTTTAAGCGATTCCAGTCCCAAGAGTTGCGCGAGTGAATGAAGCTTAAAAGGTATGAAGGAACCCTAGTCAAATCTGGACTCCAAGGAAGGTTAAATAGGCATTTACCAAAGCGATACGAGTCTGCGTGATAGGTTGACACACCTCCACTCAAACGATCATAACTTCCTGTGTACTAAGAGTTTTAAGACGATTCCGGTGGGAAATGAAAGCTAACCTCAAGGCCTTCGAACCAATATAAAGTTTGTATAAAACGAACATCAAACGAGAAAGTTATGGCCGTTCGAAGTGGGCTGAAACCCAGAAAACGAGACAGATTACAGACCAGTCTTCTAAAAATCACCATAAATTCAATTCTCAACAGATTCGAGTGATTCCAGCGGCATTAGAACGGGCTCTAAGTCTACTCTATTTCATATGAAGGAACCAAAATTCAATCATGAGTTTAAGAAGGAGTAAAACCCCAAAAACAGAGGCTCTGTTCTGCAGATTTTCGGAAATGGAATAGACAACCTCAATCAACGAAACAAAGCACGATCCAGGTACATAAACACCGTATAAACGCATAACGAGAGTAAGAAATCCCTACCTCAAGGGTTTTGAGCAAAACCCGACCCTTTGACCAAGTCAACCGAACTCTCACGTGGTCCGATCATGATTTTTCTTGGATATCCGGAAAGCCCGCGCTCCGTATAACGACTTTAATTCTCGGACTTTGTCCGGAATCTTGTTCTAAGGAGATGAAATCGAGGAGAGAAGTTGAGGGGAGGTGAGAGGCGAGAGAGAGCCGGATGGAGTTAGAGAGAGAGAGAGATGAGATGTGTGTGTGAGTGTGTCGGCTGATATAGGAAAAGAAAGAGGAAAATTATTCCATGCTACTCACCCACACATGCACACATGCACACACTAATAACACTTGTTCCCTTTCACAAATAATGACATCACATTAACCCCAATCAAGTAACCATAGCATTATTCGTATTTCCACATGTCACGCCCTTACTAATAATTACAATACTTCTTAAAAAAAAAAAAAATACGGGCCAAAATTACGGGTCGCTACACGAGTTACTAAGTTACCTTTCGAATCACTAGCCAAACTTACGACTACCCATCACACTCACCACAACGCCTCATATAACCTACGGTACGCCTAAACAACCTTACGGTTCATTTTCCATTTACGACGGTACTAAGATTACCTTAATTTAACGAGTATCGAAAGGATTTGAACAATCAACAAATCATTGGAACAGGAGTAATTGAGTTTAAAGATGATTAGAATGCAATCGGAGAGTGTTAGAAGTGATCGGGAGCCAATACAATTGACGAATGATCAACAAGATTCAAAAAAATAGTTTTCTGAGTCATTGGTACCAATACCTCAAAAAGTAGGTATCGGTACCATGACACTCCAGTGAGCAATCCAAGTCAGGGTATTGGTACCTCGAAAACAAGGTATCGGTACCAAAGGTACCGGTACCTCAAAAATGTGGTATCGGTACCACGACAATCCAGAGAGTAATTTGAAACAAGGTATTGATACCTCAAAAACTAGGTATCGGTACCAAAGGTACCGGTACCTCAAAAACGTGGTATCGGTACCACTGCGTTACAGCGCACGATTTTGCAGAAAACCAAGAACGAGCACAACTCAAAATCCAACAATCTAAGGCACGATTTAGGCACATCACATAAACTCATAACAAGAGTAAGAAATCCCTACCTCAAGTCAATGATCGAAACCCACGCGATTTGAGCAAGCCCTAGACTCCGAAAACTTCAAAATCAACCGAATCTCCTCCTCCGAGCGAAACCCACGAAATTTCAAGCTCAACAACGAGAATGGATGAAGGATTGGAAGTTATTGGCCATGGGTTTTGAGTAATGGTTGGAGTTTTGAGTGAGGGAGAGAGAGAGAGACCACCGAGAGAGATAGATCGGGAAAGAGAGAGAGAGATATGGGAGAATTTAATCTCCTACACACACACCTACACTTATATACTAACACCCACACAAATCACACTTGCACTCCCTCGAATATCAATCCTAACACATTAACCCCGAATCAAATAAATTCAAGAAATTTCATATTTTCCTCAATTTCTAACATTTATAAAACTTTTAAATAATATTCGAAAAATACGGGTCCTTACATGGGAAATCCTAAATTGTAACAAAGGGGATATAGGGTTCCCTTGTCAAAATCCCCTTTTCCCATGAAAAAACCCTTCCAACTCTCCATTTATAAGAATAGAGAACCTTGGGGTAGTAACACAAGCTCTGACCAAACTAATGAATTGAACAGGGAACTCCATTATCTGCATAACATTAAATAAGATCCTCCAATCCACAACACAATCATAAGCCTTCATCACATCTACCTTAATGGCACATCTTGGAGATCCTTGATCCCTGTGATAGCTTCTCACAAGTTCTTGTGTGAATAAAATGTTGTCCAAAATAGATATACCTTTAATGAAGGTAGATTGAGAAGGCCCAATTATAATAGGAAGAACAACCTGCATTCTGTTAGCCAAAATCTTGGTTATGCATTTGTATATGGTGTAACAACAGGCTATAGTTAGGTAGTCCTTAATGTTTGACGAGGGCTTGGTCAACGCTTATTTTATTTTGTTTGGTCAACGCTTTCAATGTTTGACGGGGGCTTGACTTTTTCACGAAAGGTTTATGCTTTTATTGCATGTGTTAAGGCTAACTTTCCAACATTCCTCGGTTCAACCCAATGTCATAAACATACGCTAACTCTAATATCTTACCGAGGGTAGCCGCGTACAAGTACCACCCCATGAACCGGGGTAATCGGGTACAAGCACCACCCTTACAAACCAAGGGTAATCGAGTACAAGCACCACCCCATGAATAGGGGTAATCGGGTACAAGCGCCACCCTTGCACCGGGGTAATCGGGTACCACCCCAACAATTTCCGGTCTTTCACTGAGTAGCTCGCCAAGCCCAGCTTGTTTTCTCTAGGTGCACCACTAAGATCTAGACCAACATAACCTGAGCACAATCATCTTGACCTATCTCACCGAACAGGATAATTCATATCCAAACTGTTGGGATTTGTCTCACATTGGTTAATTATCTCCTCCAATACTAGTATATGAGCTTGGATGGCCTCTCCACTCTTTGCCAATTGGTTTGGAGTTGGATGCTCTAACATGGTATCACAGCTAGGTCTTGGGTGGCCTCATCTTATCAACTCATACGTCCACGTGCATGGGCTCCACGTGAGGGGTCGCCCGAGTCAAAATATCTTATTTCTTCAATTCGAACCTCCACGTGCATCCGGGCTGCACGTGAGGGGGAGTGTTAAACTTAATCCCACATCGTTCATCTAAGCCACCCA
>BPLS01028647.1:108631-126293 GCA_019656275.1 Rhododendron kiyosumense | reverse complement strand
TATATATATATATATATATAGAAATCTTCAAGTAAGGACCTTAAAATAAGGATCTTATATGCGGACCTTCCATCTCTTGCATTTCTCAATCGAATTTCAATGATCCGAGCCACTCAATGTGTTCAGAACGTGATTTTAAAGGTTCTCGCGAGAAATCGGCAAAAAAAATTATGGGAAAGGGCTTGATTTGAGCAGTTTTTATTTGAACTGTTATATAAAAAATAAATAAAAACTGCTCGGATGAAACCCTTTTTCGAATTTTTTTTTTGCTGATTTTCGGGGGTACTCTTAAAATCACATTCTGAACACATTGAGCGGTTCGGATCATCGAAATTCGATCGGAAATAGGAGGTCCACATTTTATTAAAATAAGATAATTCTTATAAGAAGGAGACTAATATATATATATATATATATATATATATTCTCTCTTCGATCTCCATCATGCACATAATAAAGTACTCCATCGGATCAAAAATAAAAATAAAAATAAAAATAATGTAATCACTGGCAGCACAACATATAGACACGCTGGCCCCCACATGCTTTTGGGTGACACAATCGTAGCATTTTTGTTGCGATTTTGATCGTTGGATGGGACCATGATTCCATGAATGTTCATTGGCTTTTCTATTCATTCATGCCATGTGCACACGTACATATTCTACTTGTCACTCTAATTGGCAAATTTTAGCTGGAATTGAAATTCTTCAGCAGTTTTAACTTTTTCTAATGTCGTTGTTTTATAACTGAGTATCCGAACCAATTAGTGCACATCTCAATTAACTTAGAATTCTAAGTTGATGACCCGATAAACCATCACTGACCTCAAGAATTGTTTTTGTTGACGCCTTGGCGGTAATTATTACAACTTACTAGTAATACAGGAGTACTTTTCTATATAGACGTACGTAATGGCCTTAATTTTATTTTATTTTATTTCTTCTTGTTACCAGAACTGTATTGCAAATTTTAATTTGTTTATTGAATAAGGGCTTCAAAACTTTGGTGAACTTAATTTCTAGTTTGATTAATCCAACTTGACATTGATGGATCGATCTGGTAATATATGTATATCGGGACAGGTTAAGGGACAAAAAAAAACCCAAATCTCAACCTTATAGTTTCCGATCAAATTTGTATGATCCGAATCGTTCAATGTGTGCAAAATATGATTTTAAAGGTGCCTACGAAAAATTAGCAAAAAAAATGACCGAGAAAGACTTGATTTCACTATACAAAAATAGATAAAGACCTAGGCTATTTGGTGTGATCTTTCATTTTTAATCTTGCATTCAAAACCGTAGTTTATCAAGGTGTAACTAAAAGTCCCTATCTTTTAACCACGTACAGGATAAAAACTGTGATTAAAACTCATTAAAACCTTGACTAAAAACATAAAAACTGTGATTAAAAATAACAAAACCGTGACCTTGAATAGCATCTCAGTTTCATTATAAAACCGTGGTTGTTTAAAGAGTAAGAATCTTAGTTTTGAAAAAAATTGAGATTAAAAGTGGCGCTTTTCTAAGGAAAAAATCCCACTTTATTTATCCTGTTGAGATTAAAAGTGGCGTTTTTCTAAGAAAAAAACTGAGATTAAAAGTGGCGTTTTTCTAAGGAAAAAAACCGAGATTAAAAGTGGCGTTTTTCAACCAACTGCACCACACACTTTTCAATATATAATTGAAATATTTAATATATAACATATGTGTTTAACATTAAAATATATTTCGAACATCATTTTGAACTTTTAAATATTAAAATTAGAAATTTTGATAAACATGAAAGTTGTAGCCCTTTGTGTTATTGTTCAAATCCAATTTGAATTATGTCAATTAATGGAGTTTTGAGCATAGAGTTAGACTCGAAATACATTTGGCGATGAAACGCAACTTTCATAAATTTTGTCACCAAAGGTAACCATTTGGTGACAAAATATATTTTCATCGCCGAAAGTATCCCATTTTTTGACGAAATATTTTTTTTAGAATGGTTGAGAATGACATTTATTTCGGGAGATATTGCGCGCGGAGTTGATTTAGGGGTAAGCGACTTTCAACTTTTCCTATATAAGAGCTTTCATCTCAAGTCTAAAAAAAAATGTGATGTATTCTCTAACTTATGATCTCAGCTTCTAGATGATTGAGATTAAAGATTCTTTTATCTCAGTTTTTTCGAAATGAGATATATTCTTTCATATACAATATCAGTTTTTCAAAAATGAGATTTATTTTTTAAGTTACAATCTCACTTTTAGATTACTGAGATTAAAAATCTTTTTATCTCAGTTTTTTTGAAACGAGATATAATTTTTCATATATAATCTTAGTTTTTTAAGAATGAGATCTATTCTTTAAGTTACAATCTCACTTTTTAGATTAATGAGATTAAAAAATCTTTCTATCTCAATTTTTTCTTATAACTGAGATTAATAGTATAGTCCATAACATTTTATTACGGTTTTACAAAAAGTGAGATCTTTTTAGTTTTTAGACCGTGATCTTTATACCATTTTGTAGTAGTATTTGAGCAGTTTTTATTTGAATCGTACAATAAAAAACTGTTCGAAACTGTTCAGATCAAGTCCTTCCCGGTCGTTTTGTTTTATCAATTTCTCACAAGTATACTTAAAATTACGTGCTGATTATATTGAACGGCTCAAATCATCAAAATTTGATCGGGAATTATGAGGTGTTTTTTAGGTGTATAATTAGTTGTCCCCAGAACTGCCCTGCAGTCCACTTCTCGTAAGAACCACTTTAATTTAATAAAATAAGAACCTCTCTTTCCCGATAGAATTTCGATAATCCGAGTTGCTCAATGTACTCAGGACGTGATTTTCAGGGTATCCGCAAGATATCAGTAAAAAAAAGACCAGGAAGAGCTTCATCCGAGTAGTTTTTGTTTATTTTTTATCAAACGGTTCAAACAAAAACTGTTTAGATGAAATCCTTCTTGGCCATTTTTTTTGCCAATTTCTTGCAGGTACCCTTAAAATTACGTTCCGAACACATTGAACGGCTCGGATTATCGAAATTCGAACAGAAAATAGGAGAAATTTGGATGTCTTTATTTTGACCTTCTCATGTGAAAATGACTATATATATATATATATATACACACACAGTCAGGATCCTATGAGGGATCTCTTATAGCTTTACCGTAAGAGACTCCCCTTTCCCGATTGAATTGCAACTATCCGGCCTTACCTTAAGTTAGTTTTCTGTTTTTTTTTTTTTTGTTTTTTTCAATTTTTTTTTTATATTGCATGGAAGTCTTGGTCATCTTCTTACTTAATAAGGTGGTTGAAGGTTTTAAAAGTTTGAACCAACCAAAGTACTATTTCGGGCACTTTCACCCAGATAAATAGTTACTCCTATGGTACTTCAGTTTGGTTAGTTAACTCTAAGCTCGTTGTCCTTATTTGTGCTTCTAGTTAAATTCCACTATCAAGATTTAAGATCAACCAGCAGACAACTAATCATGGCCTTTGTCTGTTGGTTGATCTTGAATCTTGATGGTGGAATTTAACTAGAAGCACAAATAAGGACAACGAGCTTAGAGTTAACTAACCAAACTGAAGTACCATAGGAGTAACTATTTATCTGGGTGAAAGTGCCCGAAATAGTACTTTGGTTGGTTCAAACTTTTAAAACCTTCAACCACCTCATTAGGTGAGAAGATGACCAAGACTTCCATGCAATATAAAAAAAAAATGAAAAAAAAAAAAACAGTTCCAACACAGTTTGAACAAAAAAAAAACCTCCACCACAGTTTGGAAAAAAAAAAAAAAACACCACAGTTCTAACACTGTATTCGATACACACAATATTCAATGCATATACCTGCTTTTCGTTATCTCATAAATCAATCAGAAAACAGTGGCACCATTCAAAGCCATTGAATACATACACCTACTTTGGCAACACAAACAAACAATTTTGCATAATGAGCATCTCTGCCATATCTACTGGCAAGTTCGAACAGAGCAAAAGTGGAAAAGAAAAAGTGATCCCTCATAATTCAATGCAATTACCCATGGTCAGTATTGGGACCATGTTGGCTTTCAATTTCCCGCTGTACTCACGGGACGATCCCTTCTAAGTTCTAGCCCTGCCCCTTCCACCATCAGTGCTCCCTCCTCTTGTTCCAACACCACTCTCCCTTCTAGCCTTGCCTGTAAAAAGTTATTATTTTAATTTAACTCTAGAACCACCACCTTGGATCCCAAACTCAAATTTCTGCTCTCAAAAATTTAAATAAATAGAACGTAATCCAAAATATATAGTAATTTGCTAAGTTTGTTTGGCCTGAATAATATGTTGAGATAAACCGCTCAAATAAAATGCTTTTGGACTAGCCTCTAAACAAATTGCGTGCACTTAGGATACCTTTTTAGGGGAAAATCGATATAGAAAGACTTCAAGGATTTCTCAAAATCGATTTTCCGTTAGTTTAATTTTGACCAAAAATTAACATTCTCCCTCGACTTGATAATTTTGGGATGCGAGCCAGTGTGTAATTGACGGGCTGTCTTTAAAAATCTTTCATAAATTACAAAAGAGTGTAAGTTTAGCTTTTACAATAAAAACTTTATAAAGCGAATCAGAAGGGGAGTGATTTTGCCACTCCAAAATTGTTTAAGGCACTTTCCGGGGGAGTGCCAAAATCAACTCATATGATTTTGCCACTCCTCAAATGTTAACAATTTGAAGAGTGGCAAAATCAAATATAATATTACAACATGCTGACGTGGCAGTGTCCCACAATTTGACAAATTTTGCTAATTAGAGTGCCCATCTATTTTATTAATATATAAAGAGAGAACACCCCTTTGGTATCTCCCTTTTGGTGTCATGTATTTTTTTTGTCCATAAGTGTCCTCTTAAAAAAAGAAAGTCAATACAAAAATATTGTAACAGTAAGGATATATTTGACGTTTTAACATAAAAAAACTATCGAAAACTTCGTCTGCCACGTTTCTCTGTTCTTCTCCCGTCAACTGCCACGTTTGGACAAAAACTTGTGGCAAAACCTGCGAAAGCACAGAGATTTCTTCGCTTTCCTTTCCTTTTGATAAGCGAATGCACAGATGTTTCTTCACTTTACTATCTCCTACTTTTCTAAATCTCACCATTTTTTAAATGGCGTGGGATTAAGGTGGATAGGGTCTGCCGGCCATTCGAAGGGGCTATATTCCACAAGCAGCCAAAAGGTATTTTACTATTTAATCTTTAGCCTTTAGTATTTCTACTTTATTTTTTCTATTTTATTGATGAGAGTGAAATTGCAGGCAGTGTAGAACATACCCAACATTTACGTGACCAAGGACATGGATGGGCCATGTTTGGAAAGGGATAAGTGACATGATCAATTTATTTTTTTTAAATGGATCCTTTCCGGATCGGAGAAAAAAGTACACGAATAGGCTGGTTTAGTAAATTTTTAACCCATTAATTATGCTCTACTAGAGGCATCTCGGCCTATAGTACTCTCAATAATTGAGGACTAAGCTCTACTAGAGGCATCTCGGCCTATAGTACTCTCAATAATTGAGGACTAAGGTCCCGTTTGATAAACTTATTAGACCTTAGAATTGAACTATCAATCTCAATGGACTACCAATTCTTTGTTTGATAATCCAAAATGTGTTGGGACTATTAGTCTATTGGGACTAGTAAGGTGGGCTTTAGGGATATTATGAATTCCCGAGGGAGATGGTATTACCAATCCCAACCCAACCCAACCCCCAACACATTCTCATTACCAATTCTTTCTATCAATCCAATCACATTATCTAATCACATCTCAAACAAATATGATATTAATAATCTTATCATCCAATCCCATCTCAAACAAATATACTCATTACTAATCCCTTCTTATTATCAATTTCTTCTCATTATTAATCCCAATCCTAATCACATCTCCTTACGAATTCCACTCATCTATTACTGTTATCAAACGGAGTCTAAATGGGTTTTCCTGCTATTGTTGTTGTAATTATAAAGTTGATATACACTTACAAAATGTATTTTTGCTTTATAATTAATTGGCCCCAAAAACTAAATTCATCTTGAAAATGATGCATTTTAGGCCCAGCTATTACCTGGTACATGTGAAACAAAAAACAATAAATAAATACAGATTAAAATAGACGGACAAAATGATCTCGAACACTTACATTAGCCTAAGAGGACAAAAATGGAAAAAAGGCAGAAAAGACTACTCCAAGAAGTATGTGTGGAGTCATTGGATCAAAGTCATGCATGCCCAAGTCATTGGAATATGAAGCCCTTATCATCGACAAGACTATTGGCAGAACCATGCCATGATCAAGACTTAGCATTTAAGTCCGTGACACCCATGATGACTCCGATAGGATGTCCATTTAATTGGGCAAATTGGTTTAAAGGACATATTTAAAGAGTTTCTCAAGTAATAAGGACATCAAAATATTTTCATGCATGTTAGGGGAATGACACAAAGAGTTTTTCATCCGCCACATCATCACCAGAGAGTTGACCGTTGACTGGCATTGACCGGTGTCGACCATTCAATAAAAGCTTTACCAGCGGTAGTATTATCGGCATTAAACAAATGCCGTTAAAAGACACTTTTAGCGGCATTAATAAAACTGCCGGGAATAATTACCCTAAAATGACAATTTTCCTAACGTTTTCAGTGACTTTTACCGGTGGTTTTTCAAATTACCGCCGGAAAAGTAGAATATATGATTGTTTTTAATATAGGTGGTAATAGTTATAATAAAACCGATCCGTATCATATAAATAATATTATTTATCCTATTTGACCCAAAATCGGGGTAAGCTCAGTTGGTCACACGGATGTGCGTAGATCCGAAGGTTACTGGTTCGACTCACGGGGAGAGCGAAAAAAATTTACAACCCATTTTATTGCTGGCGGTAATATTTTCGACGGTTTCGTAATGTCGTTTTTAGAATTATTGGCAGTTTGTTGCCGCTGTTTTTGTTTTTCCAACAATTGCTTTACTGGCAGTTTTTTGAATTTTACTGATAGTTGTTAGTATTACCGACAGTTTTTGGACTATTTTCGGTGATTTTCTAATGCCGCTAAAGGAAATTTTTTGCGTAGTTTAATGGTTCCTCCTGTGCAGATTAATTAGAATCGTTCTACAATTGGGCAGAATACTAACCTCTCACTAAAGACCAGGGACTTTTCTTTTCTAGAAGTTGCATGAGAGAGCAACATGACCACTTTATTCCATTTAAAGAGTCTACTATTTCTTAAAACTAAGGTGACCCAATCCCATGGATATCTATCCACCTACTACGTACCATAGGCTAGAGCAAGTTTCAGACCTTCAAAATCATGTTCACTCGTGAGCTACAAAATCGCAGATACAAATAAAGAAAAACAAAGGATTCCGCTGAAAAAGGCATGATCACCGGTTCGAAATACAAAGAAACAATTTTCTCCACATGCAAATATATTATCATACATGACAATAAATTAAACAAAGATGGTACAAGAATTTGGCGACCTACTTCCTAGTGTCAATGAAGGAAAATAGGTTGTTCCAAATTTTAGAGCCTCGGGTGGTGAAGAAAGGGGACCTTGGACCAACTCCAAGCAATTGTGGAGCTTGTGAAGAGGTGTCTTTATGTGAAAAGTGAAGAGAGGCCTACAATGAAAGAAGTGGCTATGGAATTAGAAAGTTTAAGGAAGTATAGAAAGGATCCATGGGTTAATTAACAAAGTCATGAAGAGAGTGAAAGCTTGCCGAGTGACGAAGCACCAACAGACCTTTACACTTTGTCAATAGGTCCTTCCACTGGTGACATATCTGGGCAATATAGTTTCGGTAGCAACACGACATTTCCGCTTAGTAAGTCGTCCAACTAGTGCTGGTGACATCTTGCGCAATAAGTATACGAAAGTAATGTGTCGGGCTTTCTAATAGCATTGTGGGGTCCTACGTACAGACAAAAACACTTTGCAAATATGTAGTACTCAATTGTGAAAGTAGAATTCTCTTCGTTTGGGTTTGAATCAATCGTTTGTAATAAGGTGAAGATCTTCTGTGTTCATGTTGTGATTCAAAAACACTTTGCAAATATGTAGTACTCAATTGTGAAAGTAGAATTTTCTTCGTTTGGGTTTGAATCAATCGTTTGTAATAAGGTGAAGATCTTCTGTGTTCATGTTGTGATTTGTGAATTCATTATGATTTGGGTCTGTCTCATGACATAATATTTTTCAAGTCGTGCATCCTTGTAGTAGTAGAGAAATCGAAGCAGTGAACTCGATCCTAAGCCAATCCCAAATGTCTCTTCGAAAATCCGGAAATGGACCAAAAACAACCAACCACCATGATTTTAAATTGGGATCCTATTTCGATTTTCTATGTAACAGATTTAACAAGTGAATGAGCAGTTATAATGTTTCAAAAATATTAATCTTTAATGGACAAATCTATAAGACATAATAATGCTCAAATCACCAATATGTACAGGGAATTTTAAACGAGGGATACAATTATAAATTATCAAATCTTTTCTTTCTTTTTTTTAAGTTAATCTTAGTTTGAAAAATCTACATCATGTAAAAATAGTCATGGTTACCGCCAATCTCAATTAATTGTGGGACTTCAAGTTGGAATATTTCGTTAAGTTTGTGCAAATGGCAATGTTTGTGAGTGCCACCGCTATGTTATAGTACATGGCCGAAATGTATGAGTATATGGCCGCTAGATCAGACCTGGTCCTTGACTGTTTTTCGCTGGAACTCCATAACTTGTGTTCTATGGTCCAATAACAATGGTGGAAGAGCAAATCCACCAAAGATTAAGCCGCGGAAGATCAAGTTGGCGGGAAAAAATGGCGGTTTGTCATGGCGGCATGGAGCTCGCGATCCAACGGCTGGTGGTTGGGGGCTGCCTTCTTCTTCTTCTTCTTCTCTCTCTCTCTCTCTCTCTCTCTCTCTCTCTCATTGATCGATCAAGAAACTTTTATATATTCCAAATATAAGAGGGGTCTTGGTATCTCCTCCGCTCCGTTTCAATTTTCGGCCATTTTTCAAGTACATTTTGATGATGGGCTTCATCATTTTGTAGAGTTCGGTGAGAACAATAATTTTGTCAAAAATTATGATCATAGGACTTTAGTAAATACATGATCGGCACTTGTGAAAAATGCAAGAAAATAAAATTTGGGTTCCAAATCAGTGTGTTTTTTATCAAATTTTTGTTTTTCTTCAATTTTCATGTGTGTTTATCATGTATCTACTAAAGTCCGATGAACATGATTTTTTTGAGATTAATTTTTTCGCTGAGCTCTACAAAATGAATGAAGCCGATTTCAAAGTGTGCTTGAAAAATTGAAAACGAACCGGAAGGGAATACCAAGACCCTTCCTGTACTTGGGACATACAAATTATATATTATGGGGCAATTTAAGATTCACCTAAGGCCGGATCTGCCGTTAGCCTCCGTTAATCCCAGACACGAATGGGCCCCTTTTCTAGGGTTAAAATCGTAATCTGTCATTCTCCTCTTACCCTAATATAGCTCTGAACCAAAACACAGAGCCTCATTGTTCCCTTCTCCATTTTTTTTTCACAACTTCCATTCTCCATTTGTCACGCTCGGGATTTTACCTTCAACCAAAACGTGCTCGTTCACCTTTGGGGGGAAGGAGCGAGATGGATCCTGGATAAGTAATCTAATTCCTATGGATTGCGACGTGGTTCTTGAAAAGAAAAGAAAAATGAGGAGTTTTGTATTCTATTCGGATATTTTTGAAAAATATTTGAATTTTATAAAATGAAGTGGGTTTTATTTTTAAAATGGACTGAGCTTTCATCAAGCTGTCTATATATCTCCGGGTAAAGGAGAATTAGGTCCAACCATAGTTTGGGCCACAAAAGGGGTTTAGAAAAAAATTTAGAGTCTCTACCGAGCATAGAGTTTAGGTGTGCCTAGTCACCTCTTGAATATCTGAAGAATAATTCAAGTGTTTTAGGAAAAAGAACATGGGCCAGAGAACCCAGTTTTTGAAAAGAAGCGACTCCGTTTTGCTTTTTAGGAAAATGCTTTAGGTCTACGAGTTTAGAGAAGAAAGGGTTCGGTAATTTACTAGAAAATGGACCCATTTGTGTCTAGAGTTAACGGAGGCTAACAGCAGTAAGTAATTGAACCAAGTTGAAACAAAATGAAAACTACAGAGGGTAAATCGAACAAATTCAAACTGTAAGGACCAAGTTGACACAAACACTAAATTATAGTGACCATTTCGATTTTTTTCCCAAGTTATTATTTTAATTTAACTCTAGAACCACCTCGTTGGATCCCGAACTCAAATTTCTGCTCCCAAAATTCTAAATAGAACGTAATCCAAAAAATATTTAGTTTAGTTTAGTTTTGGTAGTGGGTGGAGAGAGAAATAGAGTAATGATTGAAAATAGGGGTAATGATTGAAGAGAAATAGAGAGAGATGAGAAAGTAATAATTGGAAAAATAGGGTAATGATTGGGAAAAGAAGGTAATAATTGGTTTCCAAAACTAAAACTAAAAATAAAAGCCAACCGAACAAAGCCTTAGTAATTTGCTAAGTTTGTTTAGCCTAAATAAAATATTGAGATATACAGCACAAAGAAAATGTTTTTGGACTAGCCTCTAAACAAATTGCATGCACTTAGGATACCTTTTTAGGGGAAAATTGATATAGAAAGACTTCGAATTTGTAAGTCCCAAAAAGATGCGTCCTATTTGGTTGGAAATTTCATTTACAAAACACACTTTTGTTTGTATCTCATTTTTATCGAGTCAGTATTTTTTTATTTGAATCTAGCGAGTCTGTATAAGATTTGAGTGGAAGAAATCTAGATATGCAATTGAGAGTGAGCATATCAGCCAAATAAAAAAGGAAAGATTTACGTGATTAACTTTTTAACTTGCTAACCAACTTGGGCTAACTCAGTTAGTTGACCTCTTACATCACACTAGGAGGTCAGGAATCGAGTCTTTCTACCTGCATGTTAGTGTTCTTTCCTATTTATTTGTCGGGGTTATTTCTCACTTTAATGGAGCTTGTAGTTGAGTTTGGCTCATAGTGATTGTGTCTCATTGATGGACTTATTCATCATGTTGGTTCAGTTGTTGGACTTGGTTATCTCGTGAACTCTCACACAATGGATGTAGTATCTTGTGATTTGTATTTTGTTCTTTATACATGATAACGATCTCTCCTCCCGCAGGTAAAAAAAAAAGAGCCTTTCCAATTCGTTGGGCTACTAACCAATTCGCGAAATTAACTTTCCTGTTGATCGGGCCATTTAGTGGGCAGCTAGCCTCTCAATTTACGTGATAAAAAAGATTGCAAGACTTCATATAGAGGGAAAGGGGTTGTGCTCTCCAAAGTTGTCAAGATATTGAGAGGGGAAAAAAAAAAAAACGGTAGTGTTTTTCCCTTTTTGTTGATGATATTGGTGTGTGAAACATTAGAAGGAAAAGTACATATTTATGTTTAGGCTCCACTCTTGAGGGATGTATATTGGAAGTGGTCTTTGCTTTATTTGAGTCTTGGAGTACAGCGACGACTCCAAGAAGTTTACACATCTTTGATAGTTTGATTCAACTATTTAAATTGTTTTTCGGTGGATTTCAGGAAGCATCTCTTGGAAGGCTTGTGGATTCAGGGCAATAGTGGTCAAGTACAGAGTGTCGTGAATGAGTGATTCGACAAGTAGGTCTTCTGCAATTGTGAGAATTCAAATTGTAGGTTAGATTACTAGCTTGTAACTGCACATTGAGTATAGTGTTTTGATTCCTTCCCGTGGTTTTACCCACTTAGAATTTTCTACGTATATCTTGGTGTTCGTTATTTATTAGCTCTCCGTTTGTGAAATTGGTTTACTTTTCAGTTTGGGGTTGATTAATTGAAGATACAAAACATCTTTGAACCTAGGTGATCTAGGATTTTTCAAAATCTATTTTCCGTTAGTTTAATTTTGACCAAAAATTAACGTTCTCCCTCGACTTGATAATTTTGGGATGCGGGCTAGTGTGTAATTAACGGGGTGTCTTTAAAATCTTTTATAAATTGGAAAAGAGTGTAAGTTTAGCTTGTACAATAAAAACTTTATAAAGCGAATCAGAAGGGGAGTGCGGATCCACAAAAAAAAAAAATCAGAAGGAGAGTGATTTTGTCACTCTCAAATTGTTAACGGCACTTTCCGGGGGAGTGCCAAAATCAACTCATATTGATTTTGCCACTCCCCAAAAGTTAACAATTTGGAGAGTAGCAAAATCAACCTATAATATTAATACAACACGCTAACGTGGCAGTGTCCCACAATTGGGCATATTTTGCTAATTAGAGCACCCATTCTCCTTATAATTGGGGACTAAAAGGGTTTTCTTGCTATTGTTGTTGTAATTATAAAGTAGATATACACTTACAAAATGTATTTTTGCTTTATAATTAATTGGTCCAAAAGACTACATCTTGAAAATGCGTGATGCATTTTAGGCCCACCTATTACCTAATACATGTAGGACAAAAAATAATAAATAAATGGGGACCAAAATAGATGGGCAGATGATCTCGCATATATACTTACATTAGCCTAGGAGGACAAAAATGAAAAAAGGCTGAAAAAACTACTCCAAGAAGTATGTGTAGAGTCTTTGGATCAAAGTCGCGCATGTCCAAGTCATTGGAATATGAAGGCCATATCATCGACATTGACCAAGACAATTGGCAGAACCATCCACTGACCAAGTCTTAGCATTTAAGTCCGTGGAACCCATGAGGACTCAGATAGGATGTCCATTTAAGTGGGCAAATTGGTCTAAGGGACATATTTAAAGAGTTTCTCAAGTAATTAACGAGGACATGAAAATATTTTCATGTTAGAGGAAGGACACAAAGGGTTTTTCACTGGCCACATCATCACCGGAGAGTTGACCGGTAGTATTACCAGCATTAAATAAATGCCGTTAAAAGACACTTTTAGTGGCATTAATAAGACCACCGGGAATAATTACCCTAATATGGCAGTTTTCTTAAGACTGCCATTTTTAGTGACTACTACCGCCGGAAAAGTAGAATATACGATTATTTTTAATACCGGCGGTAATACATATAATAAAACCGACCCGTGTAATATAAATAATATTATTTATCCTATTTGACCCAAATTGCAGGTTAGCCCAATTCGTCACACACGTGTGATAAGCATCCGAAAATGCAATAAAGGGTACGCTAGTATCTAGTTTTAGTTAATTGTAGTGCTTAATTAGTTGCTTCTTAATTGCTTTTACTCGTAAGGTATGTTTTTAGTCATTTCAGGTAAATTGTGTAAATAAGGCATGTTTTGACGTCATGGATGGCCCAAGTGCGTCCAAGTACCCAAGGAACCAATGAAGATCCTGTCGGCCCCTGAAAATCTGTCTACGTATAGAAAAATCACTTTTCGAAAAAATATCAATTTTCAAGATAAAAAATGATGGTAATTGATTATTGAATTTTTCTAAAGGTAATTTCAAAATTGCAGGGTTTTATTCAAAGATTAAGGTCATGTTTTGAGCCATTTATTCGATAGAAAAGTGTGCTGTTTTCTGTTTTACACTAAAAGCTGGGGGTCAACATTTTGATTGGATTGAAATCTCAAAATTTTGGTAATGCCATTGTTTCCAAATGGGGGGTACTTCCGTATTTTCATTAAATAAATTAAAGTAAAGAAAAGGTAAAAGAAAGGTTTAAAATGCAATATTTACTTAACTTTAGAGAATGAAAATAAGATACTGTGAAAGCTATTGGGTGCTGTGGAAATTGCTGGGAGCTGTGAAGTTGAAACTGAAGCTGGACCTGAAGATAACAGCCTCGGCATCGATGGACCAAATTGCTTTACATCGATGCCGAGCCCCTTAGCACCCCAGATCCTTACCAGCCTCGGCAGTGATGGGACTTATTACTTGACATCGATGCCGAGCCTCTTAGTGGCTCAGCTTATGCCTGTTGCCAGCGATGCCGAGCGCAATAGAGGGGAATTTCAGAGCATATTCGGGGAATATTCCAAGCGTAGAATAAAATGGTGATGTAATGAGATCCAAAACAAGTAGCATAGGACGTTTTTGGTAGAATGCTAGATCTAGAGTAGATTGCTTTTACTTTTTGGTACTGTTCTTTATTGTTCTTCAATTTCCAGTTTTCATTTGTTAATTTTCTGCATTATTTAGTTAAGTTTTGTTAATTTGTGCTTCATTAA
This sequence comes from Rhododendron kiyosumense, assembly GCA_019656275.1. Lineage (NCBI taxonomy): Eukaryota > Viridiplantae > Streptophyta > Magnoliopsida > Ericales > Ericaceae > Rhododendron > Rhododendron kiyosumense. The sequence goes on along the minus strand of BPLS01028647.1, from coordinate 112,037 downwards.
AGTTGTAGCCGGTACCTTGATCTATAGTTTAATTAAGTTTTTTTCTAGTGTTGCATTTCAATTATACTTAGTCAATTTTCGCTTGCTCTTATCTTCGTAGATATGTGTGAGTAGTTTCAAGGGTTGGGTCATGGGATGATTAGCATCCCGTGGCTTGGGCAAAAATTGTGTTTTCTCATCAATAATGCTTTAATTTATAGATTTGAAAATTAATGTGGGGTTCGGATTCATTTGGGGAATTACCGAGGTGTTAACCTCTTTGATCATGTGTAGGTAGGAGCATAGCCTACCTACCACACATGATGCTTAGAGCTCTGTCGATCGAGGTGTTTACCAAATGAGTTCTAGAGCTAGCTTGATAATCGAATATCTTTTTCCCGGTTTGGGTACCTACAATTGTGTATTTTAAACCGTGTGAATTGGTGAAAAATGTGATTTAGCCCAAGTCATGAGTACTAGGATTCCTAGACCTAACCTATCTTTTTCCTAGTTAATTCATTCGTAATTTAGCCATTTTAATTCCACCGTTCAAAGTAAAACCAAGTTGACTGGCTAAAAGTTAAAATCCTTACTTGCATCTACAAATTCGAGGCAAGCCATAAACTAATTCCCTTGGGTATGATCCCGGACTTCTCCAGATTATTTTGCTTCATCGATATTCAAACCCTACGCTTGGGGTAATATTCTTCTACGTCGGAAGATAACGAAGCATTTTTTAGCGTAGATCCAAAGGTTCCGGGTTCAACTCACGGGGAAAGCGAAAAATAATAAATAAATGGGGACCAAAATAGACTGGCAGAATGATCTCATACACTTACATTAGCCTAGGACAAAAATGAAAAAAAGGCAAAAAAGACTACTCCAAGAAGTATGTGTGTGGAGTCTTTGGATCAAAGTCATGCTTGCCCAAGTCATTGGAATATGAAGGCCATATCATCGACATTGACTAAGACAATTGACAGAACCATCCAATGACCAAGACTTAGCATTTAAGTCCGTGGAACCCATGATGACTCCGATAGAATGTCCATTTAATTGGGCATTCTAAAGGACATATTTAAATAGTTTCTCAAATAATAAGGACATCAAAATTTTTTCATGTTAGGGGAAGGACACAAAGGGTTTTTCATCCGCCACATCATCACTAAAGAGTTGACCGTTGACCAGTGTTGACCATTCAATAAAGGCTTTACCAGCTGTAGTGTTATCGGCATTAAATAAATGCCGTTAAAAGACACTTTCAGCGCCATTAATAAGACCGTCGGGAATAATTACCCTGAAATGACAGTTTTGACTATCGTTTTTAGTGACTTTTACTGGCGGTTTTTTAAATTACAGCTGGTAAAGTAGAATACACGATTGTTTCTAATACCGGCAGTAATACTTATAATAAAACCGACCTGTTTAACATAAATAATATTATTTATCCTATTTGACCCAAAATGCGGGTGAGCCCAGTTGAGTATAGTGTTTTGATTCATTCCCGTGATTTTACCCATTTAGAGTTTTCTATGTATATCTTGGTGTTCGTTTATTTATTTGCTTTCCGTTTGTGAAATTGGTTTACTTTTCAGTTTGGGGTTGATTAATTGAAGATATAAAACATCTTTGAACCTAGGCGATCTAAGATTTTTCAAAATCTATTTTCCGTTAGTTTAATTTTGACCAAAAATTGACATTCGCCCTCGACTTGATAATTTTGGGATGCGAGCCAGTGTAATTAACGGGGTGTCTTTAAAATCTTTTATAAATTAGAAAAGAGTGTAAGTTTAGCTTGTACAATAAAAACTTTATAAAGTGAATCAGAAGTGGAGTGATTTTGCCACTTTCAAATTGTTAACGGCACTTTCTGAGGGAGTACCAAAATCAACTCATATTGATTTTACCACTCCCCAAAAGTTAACAATTGGAAGAGTGGCAAAATCAACCTATAATATTACAACACACTGACGTGGCAGTGTCCCACAATTGGACAGATTTTGCTAATTAGAGCGCCCATACTCCTAACAATTGGAGACTAAATGGGTTTTCCTGCTATTGTTGTTGTAATTATAAAGTAGATATACACTTACAAAATGTATTTTTGCTTTATAATTAATTGGTCCCAATGACTACATCTTGAAAACGATGCATTTAATGCCCAGCTATTACCTGGTACATGTGAGACAAAAAATAATAAATAAATGGGAACCAAAATAGACGGGTAGAATGATCTCGTGCACTTACATTAGCCTAGGAGGACAAAAATGAAAAAAGGTAGAAAAGACTACTCTAAGAAGTATGTGTGGAGTCTTTGGACCAAAGTCACGCATGCCCAAGTCAATGGAATATGAAGGCCATATCATCGACATAGACCAAGACAATTGGCAGAACCATCCAATGACCAAGACTTAGCATTTGAGTCCGTGGAACCCATGATGACTCCGATAGGATGTCCATTTAATTGGGCAAATTGATCTAAAGGACATATTTAAAGAGTTTCTCAAGTAATAAAAACATCAAAACATTTTCATGTTAGGGGAGGGAACAAAGGGTTTTTCATCTGCCACATCATCACTGGAAAGTTGACCGTTGACCGGCATTGACCGGTGTTGATCATTTAATAAAGGCTTTGCCGGCGGTAGTATTACTGGCATTAAATAAATGCCGTTAAAAGACACTTTTAGCGGCATAAATAAGACCGCCAAGAATAATTACCCTAAAATGGCAGTTTTCTTAAGACTGCCGTTTTCAGTGACTTTTACCGGTGGTTTTTTAAATTACCGCCGGGAAAGTAGAATATACGATTGTTTTTAATACTGAAAGTAATAATTATAATAAAACCGACCCGTATAATATAAATAATATTATTTATCTTATTGAACCCAAAATATGGGATAGCCTAGTTGGTCACACTTGTGTGCATAGATCCCGTGGTTACGGTTCGACCACGGGGAGAGCAAAAAAATTTACCCCCCATTTTATTGTTGGCGGAAATATTTTTGACGGTTTTGTAATGCTGTTTTTAGTATTACCGGCGGTTTGTTATCACCATGTGGTTTTTTGACCCTTACCGGTAGTTTTCTGACCATTACCGGCGGTTTTCTAATGCCGCTAAAGGAAAAATTTGGCGTAGTTTAATGGTTCCGTGCAATGATTTGCCATGAACTTGCAGGTTAATTTGAATGGTTCCACGTACAATTGGCGGATTCTTACTTGATTATGCCATGTCCGAACCTGTGTCCTTGCCCCCATCGGGTCCCAAAGTCGATGTTACTTTGTATTGCACATACTAGTCGAAACAGTCAACAGAAAACTAACCTTTCGCTAAAGACCAGGGACACCATCTTTTCTTTTCTGGATCGGAAGTTGCATGAGAAAGCAACATGACCACTTTATTCCATTTAAAGAGTCTACTATTTCTTAA
>BPLS01028647.1:93939-108231 GCA_019656275.1 Rhododendron kiyosumense | reverse complement strand
GAGAGAGAGAGAGAGAGAGAGAGAGAGAGAGAGAGAGAGAGATTTAGTAAATTAAATTGACCACAAAAAATCCCCAATTTCGGAATGGATCACAAACCGTAATTTTTGGGGGTCTCCAAATTTAGAACCCTAAGATGGAGAATCTAGGGCGGGGAGAGAGAGAGAGAGAGAGAGAGAGAGAGAGAGACCATGGTCGAAGTTCGAGCTTGTCGTAAGTGTTGGTGCGGTGGTGGTGGTCGCTAGAAGCCCAGGAGTGGCCGCCAGAGTGGGGAATTAAGGCAATGGTGGGGATGGTGGCCGGGTGGGCACCACCCCCCCCTCCCCTCTCTATCTCTATCTCTATCTGGTCTGAAGGCTGCATTTTCGTATACTTATAAGTCTTGAAATTTATTTCGGTATTCTTTACTTTTCGTAATTTTCTGTTTAGCTTTTTGTTGTAAGACGGAATAAATAATTAAGTTTACAAGAATGAGGTCAGAATTTATCAAACGAACCAGGTGGAGAAAAAAAGCCGCGCGTTTTTTTATTTTTGATTGTCCACTTCTTTTTTATTTGGCTGTGTTAAATCAGTGGGTCTTGGAGCTGATGTGGCATGCCACATCAGCGTGTTGTAACCGTGTTATAAACGGATGTCGTAATTAAGCGTAGCTTTTCTGCAAGTTGAATTCTTGTTTTGAAAATTCGAAAATGGCTATATTCCACGCCCTCCTATTATGACTTTTCTTATGGAATACTGTATTAGCTTAATTTCCTTCTCTTGCTTTCCACTTTGTACATTTATAAATAGTACGTACCTCCGCGCACGTAACTTCATTTCCAACACTATCGTATATGTGTCCGTCCTTAAACATGTATCATCTCCATGCAGTACTACTCTTGTTTCTTTCATGGCTCCTCCTCCTCCTATTACCACAACCCACAGTAGTACTAGCAAAAAACATAACCGACAACATCGCCAAAGTAACCTACGAAAGCTTCTTCAACGCCACTAAGCAGCCCGGTTGCCCACTCGAATGCGGAAACATAAGGGTCCCTTACCCGTTCGGCATAGGGGATGACTGCTCCTTGGATCCGAACTTCACAATCAACTGCACCAATAGTTCAGTGCCCTTGTTGGGCAGCCTCAAGGTCCGATCCATCTCACCAACCCAAGTCCGGATCCGAAACGTTGCCGCTTCTAGGTGCTACGACCAGGCCGGGAATTTGGCCAATTCTACTAGGGCCTGGGCCCAATTGCCGGCGGCTTGGCCGTACACGATTTCAGACACGGCGAATAAGTTTATGGTCTTCAGCTGCGATGACTTCGGCCAACTCTTGGGCTCTAGTCAAGCTGGGTCCCTCAGCAGTGGATGTGGGTCTATATGCTCCAACAGTACGGACATGACTGATTTAAATTGTCCCGGTATTGGTTGCTGCCAAATTATTGTTCCGAAGGGGCTGAAGTCGTACAACGTTTCCCTTAAAAGCTTTGAAAATCGTACCCAGGTTTGGACTTTTGTATTCTTTCTTCTTTTTTTTCTTGTTTCTTCTTTTGGACACCCGACGCTTGAAAAATAACTAAGGAAAAAAAACGGTGCAAAAAAATCACGCTTAAAAATCATGTGTTTAAGCAAAAGAAGATAATTTTAAGATTAAAAATCATATGTTTACACAAATAATTTTTCTATCAATATGGATCTTGTTTGATAGATCTCATTAAGATCTTTTAGACGGTACAAAACAATTGAAAAAATATTTTTATTTTCATTATATTTGAGTTTGAAATTACTTTCGTTTAAAAAAAAAACTTTTTTAGAAAGTGGAACACCACTTCATTAAAAAAAACAATCATTCTACCACTACACTCATTCACACACACATTTACACACCCACACTCACAACAAGGGTAGAGCCCGCACACATTACACATTCAATGTATATGGGTCCCACCATTGTTGTGAGTGTAGGTGTGTGAATAGACCAAGTTATTGCCTATTGGGTACTCCAACCATCACTTAATACCCCAATTTCATCCACGTACAAGTCAGAACTACAAACTTGTGTAATAATGCGAAGAGTATCATGGCAGAGCCCCATACCAACGGAGCACTGCACAATTACTCACCAAAATTTAACAGTCATGTTAGATTTTCAAATTAGTTTTGGATTGAAATTTTTTATTTTTTTTGCCGAAACGACAACGAATGCTATTATAAATCTAAGAAACAGTACATAAAAAAAAACTACATCCTTAAATAAGAGATCAAGAAACTAAATAGGGGGGAGACTCAGTGCAACGTTTGCACCCAACTCAAACTAAACCCACTACTCCAAATGGACGGAGCAAAAACACTCAAACATGGGTAATAGAAACCCCACAAATGAGGAGAAATACAAACGGGACACCAAAGAAGAGAATCAGAAAAAACAAAAAAAGAAGAAGAGAAAAACCAATAACGGAACAGTTTGCCATCCTAGAGCAGATTTCATCCACCAACCTAGATCTCCCATTCCGGCGTGGGAGAACACCCCTGGTGACTACAATTTGCAAGGCACTACCTTCAAAACCTATCGGACTACACAGTGGAAAAGGCGGAGGAGGAGCAGCAGATGGTGGTTTGGAGAAGAGAAGGATGGAGGTGAAAGGAGAAGTTGGGAAAACCTCTGAGATCTAGGATCGGGAGATGAAAAACGCCCACTAAGGGGAGAAATCCCTCCTCTTCCATCACCCATTAGGACGTAAAACCCTTGGGAGAGGGGAAGGGGGGAGATGGGGGGCAGTGCTTCGTTATGGTTAGAGAGAGAGAGCGAGCGCAGAGGGTTAATATCTATTCTTAATTTAGGCTTGGAGTTCCGTGTTTAATTAATCTAATATGCTCAATGGAATGAAACTAGAGAGAACATGTAAGATTAACGATATAATAAATGGTAGCTAGCTAGTATTCGTATTGTTGGATTAGACAGCTAGCCAATCTTATTGAAAGAGAAAGGTAGAAGAACTTTTATGAATATTTTTTGAGTAAAAAATCTTATAAAAACACATAATTTACGGATTAATATTAATTTAATATATTAAGCAACATTAATAAATCAACGAATTGTCCCCGGCCGAAAATTGGGTAAAATTGGAGGTTCCACCCCTTCGAAGAGAAGTTGCACCGTTTTCTCCTTTTTCCAGATTTGTTCTTAAGATCATGATAACCACCTGAAAAGTCATTCTCTTTCATGTGGTCTTATACTTGTTACAGATTATGTCAAACGGCAAATGTGGCTATGCATTTGTGGGAGAGCAGGAAGGCTTTCATTTCCCCAATCTATCAGATTTTTTGGACCCCGATTTTATGAACCGGATACCCATAGTACTTGATTATGCGATTGGAAATCAGAGTTGTGCTGTAGTCAATAACTCAAATGCGTCTTTGTGCCAGCAGAATACTTTGTGTACTGATAATATGGAGAGTGGCTTAGGAGGATATCTTTGCAAATGCGAAACTGGTTACGAGGGCAATCCTTATCTCAGTCCTGGATGCACAGGTTTGTTGTTGGCTATGCTGTTATTGTTTTTCCAACTCGTAATGCTATGTGGTAAACTCATAAGTATAAAACAAGAAGACCCAGAGATTAGCGTACCAATTAATATATTTCTGAATGATTGATTGGCAGATATTGACGAATGCAAAGATCCCAACCTTAATGACTGTGATGGAAATGCAACTTGCACGAATACTCCAGGAAATTTTACTTGTTCTTGCAATGATCGTTACTCTGGCGATGGAAGTAGCGACGGACGTGGATGCATTCCTGATCAGGCCTCACAACCTCAGGCCTCACAAATCTCAGTGATCAAGTTATCTCTAGGTACGTATATAATTTTTATTTTTTTTTTATCTTTAGGTATGTACGTAATTGCCGAGCTAGTATATAAAACGTGCTTCAGATCCAATTCTAGCTCTATTGGTAAAAAAGTCATGTACAATATGGTTGCTAGTAGCAGGTAAACATAGGTATTGAAATTCCAACATCTTCTTCTATCACCCTGCGTACGGTTAAGAAGTCGCTATGTTATGACTTATAGTGTCATTAATCAAGATCAGAGAAAAAATGTTAATTTTATTAAAATTTTTGCACTCGCAATCCGGAGAAGACTCTGGAAAACAGTCGTAGACAATGGAAATAGAATGATCAAAAGACATCAAAAAATGATGACAAGACAGTCATTGTCTTACCAGCTACAAACACTTATTTTTCTCACTTTGAGAGTTTGTAGTGTTACTTTGTAGTAGTAATTACATCTGATCAAAAAATATTCGCTTACTTTAATTAATTGACCGCATTCTAATTAACCCCCATCTAATTTAAATTTTTTTAAACTATCATATAAATAATACTATATTGTATTTTTTTTAAAAAGAATGATTTTAAAAAATGGCAAGGCACGAGAATGTGCTTTTTGCGAAATTTTTTTTGGATGAAAATCAGTTGGCGATGTGCCGGCACGGGCACGACACGATTATGTAAACAGGCCGGCACGGCACGACACGACACAATCAATAACGTAAATGGAGTAGCACGGCACGGCATGGCACGGTGTGGCACGATTCAGTAAACGGGCCCGGCAAGTTTGACACCTCTAGTTAAGATATTACTGGATTTTTTGGCTTGTTTGTCATGATTGGAATTTAAGGCTCGATTTGATTAGGTTTGATTTGTTTTGGCTACGATTGCTGTATCTCGATGTTAACAAATAGTGGGAATGGTGTTGTTTTCCTTTGATGACCTGGGTTTCACAATTAATCAAGAGAAAATAACGTAATTTTATTTTATTTTTTTGGGTAAATTTCACTAACCTCCCTTGAGGTTTTAATTAACAAATGCAAAGATCCCACATGCAGTGGCAGAGCCAATAATTTCCTTTAGCGGGGGCACCCAGTGGTGAAACCACTAATCATTCATGTGGTTTTGCAATTGATTGTTCAACTTCTATTTTGCAAAGCTAAAAAATGAGTTGGATAGATTAAACATGTCAAACAAAGTAGCAATTTATTATTTGCCTCCTTGAAGCAAGCATTTAGGGCCCGTTCCAGAACAGGAATAAGAACTTATTTTTTGTCTAATAATTTCTTTAATGAACAGAAAAGATAAAGGGACTAACTATCCCCAAACCGACGGCCACGTGGGGCCCACTATATATGGGTCCCACACAAAAAATTCAAGCTATTCCATGGAGTATAATTTAAAAAAAAAATGAGTGTGTGACGCTGAAAATCATGTCAGTTCGATATGTGTAGGTGCTCAATCCAATCTTCTCATTTTTTAAAAATTGGCAAAACTAGAAAGATTGGATGAAAATTTAAGAGATTGGATCGAGCACCACATATATCAGATTAAGCTAATTATCCACAATGCCCCTTTGATTTTTTGTTTTAAAATTATTGAACGATTCAAATTTTCCGTGTGGGGACCCGTAGTGGCCCCACATTGCCATTGGCCCCATCAGAACCATAGCAATGTTCAGGGACGGAGGGAAAGGAGGGCACGTGCCCCCGATCGAAAGTAAAATAATTTTGTCATATTTTCGTATATTTTGCATAATTATGAAATTAAGTGTGCTACTATACATAAACACGTGCATATATCTTTAACATATACATATTAAACTAGTTTTATGTTTCAATTTCGTCATATGGCGCATTTATACTTGTTGATTTCTGAACTACTTGCATATTTGGATCGATTACTTTCTTAATTGTACTTATTTTTAACTGTCTAAGAGCAATATTTTAAAATAATATCATTAATAAAACTATATTGATCATTCTAAAACTTGTTGATGTTCATGTAAAACATACTCTCAAATTTTGTCTGAGATTTTGTTCTTATTTTTACATAATTTATGTGAAAATATGTGTTATATATGTTTGTAGTTTGTAATGCATGCCTTAATTGTGTACGATCTTATTGTGGTTAACTACAAAAATAAATTTTCGCCACAATGATTAATAAAGTACCCCCACTAAACGATATTTCTAAATCCTTCTCTAGGTTAATTAACAAAACTCATATAGGCCCACTTCCTTTAAAATTATATCACACGGATAAGTATGTGTATATGTCTTAATATATGCCAACAATTATATAGTATTGTTTACCAAAAAAAAAACAATTATATAGTATCACGATAGAAAAATAACCCTAACATTTTGGAATATAATAAATGTGTTTTAAAAGTAATACGGGGTAGTTTAATTGTATTGGAAATTATTAAAAAAATTTCTACAAAATCCTGTGTTTTTTGTAGGATGGATTTTGAGAAAAATCTAATTCTAGTGGAAAAGTTAGAGATACAAGTCTTATGACTTTCTTACTAATTAATTGAACACCCAAAATATGCAGAAAACTCAAGCATTCTCATGCCTTCTATTGCAATTTTACGGGGCCTTCGTGCAGGCCTTTTGATAATTACTTCTACTTTTTGCCTAATTGAAATTCAGTGTTCGGGTTGAATATTATGCGATGTGATGTACTACTACACATATGGTACCAATCAAGAACGATTGGTTATGTCAACTCGGTAATTTCAGGTTTCAAAAAGTAAGAAGAAACTCACTTGCATGAAAACTTATAGTGTCAAAGTATAGTGATCGAGCGGATAAAAAAAAAAAAAAAAAGCGGATCGAAAAAAAAAATTGTGATTGAAGAGCCACATACAAATATGTAGGGATGACAAAGTGAACCAAACCGATGAATACCCGAATCATAACCGAAAATTTTCCCCAACCATGACCGATAAATTCCCCGTGGGTATGGGTATGGTTGAGGCCTTGGATAACCGAACGGGTATCGGTTCGGGTATGGTTTAGCAGATTCCTGAACCAAACCGAAATATATAAGTATAGGAGTCTAGCGGTTGAAGTGCATATGTCCAGAAATTTAGGAACCAAATAGTTGCATGTGTTAAGATTGAAAGGCCTGGAGTGTGATAACTCTCTATGTATAATTAGGGTTACAATTGACAGCTACATATTCATACCTCAAACAGTCAAACCCACCCCTCATCTCTTCTGCATTGCAGACAACCCTTTGCGGCCTCACCGCCACTCATTGTCGTCGTCCCCTCTCTCTCTCTCTCTCTCTCTCTCTCTCTCTCTCTCTCAATCACACAGACATGAGACACCCTCACCCACCTTCTCCAATGTCGTCAAGCAAAATATTCAGTCGAACACACAGATCGAAGGCTCCGGAGATCGGCCACTCCAGCGACGTCGAAACATACGTACTCCTCTCTCTCTCGCTCTCTGTTACTCCCTCTTTCTCCTCTCATCGATCAGAACCCACTCCAAGAACTTGAAATCGGACAAAATTTTTAGATCCACCCATAACAGTTGTCATTTGGTTCGAATAACTGAATGGTTCGGGGATGACCCGAACTCCGAATGGTTCGGTTATGGTTTCTTCTTGCTCTCCCAATTTGGGTATCGGGGCGGATATGGGTAGGGGTTCGATTTCGGGGATCGGGTACGGAATTCTCCATATCCGCCCCGAACGCCCCAATTGCCATCCCTACAAATTAAATATGAGGTAACAACAACATTTCAAAGCAGTACGCTACGTTGACGGGCACTTTAGCTAAAGCTGAGAAGACTTAATTCTGCTTTCAAATTTGTCACATCATTCTATATTGATTACGTGGTTGTACATTATTACGGTTTATATTCAATTTCACCATTGACATAGTACAAGCACAGTACGTCAATAAAATTTTATTAGAATTCTTCCACTTTAAATGGAGAGGATTAACATTTTTAGTAGAGAAGATTACCTCGGGACTGAATCTATTGTTTTATGTAGGAATGAGCTTTGGCATCGTGTCATTACTGATTGGTGTAATTTGGATACACTCCTGCATCAATAGAAGGAAGCTAATCAAACTAAGAGAGCAATTCTTCCAACAAAATGGTGGCTTATTAATGAAACAAAAAATTTCTTCAATCGAGGGAACAAGTGCAAATTCATCGAAGTTCTTTACAGCTGAACAACTAAAGAAAGCCACTAACAACTATGCTGAGAACCAAATAATTGGGCATGGTGGATACGGTGTGGTTTACAAAGGAATCTTACCAGACCAACGCGTAGTCGCCATCAAGAAGTCCAAACTAATGGATGCGAACCAAGTAGAGTAGTTTATCAATGAGTTGTTAATAGTAACACAAGTTAACCATAGGAATGTTGTGAAGCTCTTGGGGTGTTGTTTCGAATCAGAGGTTCCCGAGCTTGTTTATGAATATATACCAAATGGCACGCTATTTGAACATATTCATAAGACATTATCTTGGTTAACATTGGAGCATCGATTGAGAATCGCTGCAGAAGCAGCTGGTGCACTTTCCTATCTTCACTCTGCCGCATCCATTCCGATCATTCATAGAGATGTTAAGTCTGCCAATATATTGCTAGATGGTAATTACGTGGCAAAAATGGCAGATTTTGGTGCTTCAAGATTAGTCCCCTTGGACCAAACTCAAGTGACTACATTAGTACAAGGAACTTTAGGTTATTTGGATCCTGAGTACTTCCACACTGGCCAGTTAAACGAGAAGAGTGATGTTTACAGTTTCGGAGTAGTTCTAGCAGAACTACTAACTGGAAAAAAGCCTATTTGCCTTGAGAGGTCTCCAGCGGAAAGGAATTTGGTGACCTACTTCCTTTTGTCAATGAAGGAAAATAGGTTGTACCAAATTTTAGAGCCTCGGGTGGTAAAGGAAGGGACCTTGGAGCAACTCCAAGCAATTGCAGAGCTTGTGAAGAGGTGTCTTTATGTGAAAAGTGAAGAGAGACCTACAATGAAAGAAGTGGCTGTGGAGTTAGAAAGTTTAAGGAAGTATAGAAAAGATCCATGGGTTAATCAACAAAGTCATGAAGAGAGTGAAAGCTTAAAGAGTGACGAAGCACCAACAGACCTTTACGCTTTGTCAATAGGTCCTTCTTCTTGTGACATATCTTGGCAATATAGTTTTGGTAGCAGCACGACATTTCCGCTTAGTAAGTCATTCAACTAGTGCTGGTGACATCTTGCGCGATATGTATAAGAAGGTAATGTGTCAAGCTTTCTAATAGTATTGTGGGGTCCTACAGACAAAAACACTTTGCAAATATGCAGTAGTCAATTGTGAAAGTAGATTGTTCTTCGTTTGGGTCTGAATCGATCGTTTGTAATAAGGTGAAGATCTTGTGTGTTCATGTTGTGATTTGTGAATTCATTATGATGGGGGTCTGTCTCATGACATAATATTTTTCAAGTCGTGCAACCTTGTAGTAGTAGAGAAATCGAAGCAGTGAACTCGATCCTAAGCCAATCCCAAATGTGTCTTCAAAAATCCGGAAATGGACCAAAAACAACCAACCACCCATGATTTTAAATGGCGGGATCGTATTTGTTAGCACGATTGGCATTTTCCGGATTTTGTCAAAACCATTGGAGCCTGTATTGTTCTTTTTTCATTTGGGTTTGGGTGGTGGTTCTTTGGTTTTATCTTCTCTAGACACTCCGCCCAGTGAATGAAGAAATATTGAGAAGCTCTTGCCTTGAAGGATGCTCAGATTATGTTTGAAAGTGATATATGCATTCATATGCATTTAGCGTAATGTTTTTCCATGCATCTTTTCTAGTTTTATGCCTAATCTTCAATAGAGTGATCACGTTTTTTTAACCCTTGAGGCAGTAGTTCTTTTGTTTGCTTTTGTGGGTTATAGAATAATTTTTCTAAGGCATAGAATGGTGGATGGCTTTGGTTTGGAAGAGAAATTTTTCTAAGGCACGGAATGGACAGTGAGTTGCACTCGCGGTGTGCTTTCCTAGCGCTAGCCTTTCCCTTGCATGTGCATCCCGCGTGTGTTCCCACCCGTGCGCCTACCTAACCAAATTTGAACCATTTGCCTTGCTGGCATATTTTTAAAGGTAGCGCGTGCTAGCGCTTGGTAGCGCTGGGCTTATTTCCAGCATTAGTCTTTTGCCTTGCTGGCACATTTTTGAAGCTAGCGCTTGGCTTACGTGACTGTTGGGAAGCCATGCTAGCGCGTGGTAACGCTTGGTAGCACTTATGTGTCATCCTCTTATTGGCTCCTTGTTAGGGTTTATACTTGCTACTATATATACTTATTTTCCACACAATTAGGGCACGAATTTTGGCAGCCATTTTAGAGAGAGAGAGAGAGAGAGAGAGAGAGCACTATTCTCTCTATTCATTTGGGCACAAATTTGCATTTGATGATTTAGATCTTGTATCTTGGTCATCTTTAGTCAATCTAGATAAACGCTTCATTTCTCATGTATTCTCTCAAGATTGTTTTAGTTTGCAAATACAAAAATCTTCATTTCTCTAAAATTCACTCATACATGCCGATGATACTACTTGGCCGGAAGATTCCGGAGCCGCGGTGAGCGGAGATCGAGGCGTTGAACTCGTGGTGGCTATGGGACCAAGAAGGACCTCGGGGAGCTACATCAAAGAGGTAGAGTTAGGTTAAGCTTTTGGGGTAAAGTTGTAATTTCTCTCTTAGCACTGTGTAAACCTTTTGATCTATAGTAATTTTGGTGGTTAGGCCGTGATTTTATGCTTAGGGTGTGTTGACCCTAAGTAGTTTCCACGTATATCCCCACGTTTGCGTTCTTTAGATTTTTTGCTATATATTGACTTTAATTGTTAAATTGTTAGAATAGCATGAAACTTGGTTAATGGATTAAAATTGGAGGTTGTGAGAATTTTTAATTAGTTGTCCTATTCACCCCCCTCTAGGACCCTTCTAGTGCTTAATATAATTTCAGTATTTTGATTGTATATGTAACAGATATAACAAGCGAATGAGCAGTTATATATTTTATGTTTCAAAAATATTAATCTTTAATGGACGAATCTAATAAGGGGTAAATTTCAGAGACACCCCTTGTACTTTGCCTGTTTTTCAACTACACTCCCTCCACTTCATTTTTAAACACTTGCACCCCTTGCACTTCAAACTAGTTTGGAACTGTTAGTAATTCCGTCAAATGTAACAGAAAAGCAGCTAAAGGTGTGTTGGTGGGAACTTTTCCCCCTAAAACATATTTTATATGATTAGTTTGCCCTTAAAACCATTTACCTCCTATGAATTCAATTCCTGGACCTTTACCATCACTTGCTTCTGATTACCTTACATTCGTCCTATCGACCAACAATCTCTTAAACCTCTGCCGATTAGAACAAATCCACGCTCAATTGCTCACCAATGGATGTCTCAGTTCCACTCCCCTCCTCACCACGTTCCTCACATCCTATTACCATACCCACAAAACTAATTACCCATTGCTTTTCTTGCAAAATCTACCAAAACCCAACAACCCTTTCTTATGGAAATCCATGGTTCAACTCTCGTTTATAATCTAAAAATTGGCTAGATTTTCTGGGTTTCTACAATGGGTTGAGAGAGAATTATTTGTTTCCTAGTAAAAGTACAGTCTCTTTAATATTTCGGGCATTTGTTGATCTATGTGCGACTTTAGAGGAATCGTTTCGTTGTTAGTTACTAAAAATGGGTATTCGTTTTGACGTGGTTTTGCAAACTGGGTTGGTTGATTTCTATGCAAAGGTGGGGGATTTGAGGTCAGCAGTAAACAAAGTGTTGATCTATGTGCAAACTGCATATTCTGTTTGTTTGTTCTATAAAATGGGTAATTTACCCGAAAAAAAGGTCAGCAGTAAAGGTGTTTGACGAAATGACTGAAAGAGATGTTATGGCAAACAATGTGATGCCATCGGAATTTAGTAAGCATGGGTTTGTCAAGCAGGCTTGGAGGTTGTTTGATAGTATGCAATACAAGAGCAAGATTCTTGTTCTTGGAATTCAATGATCACTTGCTATTGTAAGTTGGGTTGACTCGATTTTGCCCATTTGACACTCGACCGCAGTCCTGTCAAAAGATGTGGTCTCATGGAATGCCATAATCGATGGATTATGTAAGTTGGGGTAGTTAATAAATGCTAAGGAATTGTTTGTGCCCCGATCGGCTAAATAAGTCAACTGGCTTATTTTTTTGTCTTTATTCAAATTTTTTTTGTATTTTTGAGTTTTTCGTTAATTTTTTTGGGATTATTGCATCATTATGACGAGGAATCTAAAAAGTACTGTAAAAAATTACGATCGAAACCTAATTTTTTTATAAGCCAAATTTTTCTTCTTTATTCAAAAAAAATGAATTTTGATCACAATTTTTTACTTTTTAAATTTCTCTCATTATGACAATTCAATAATTTCCAAAAATTGACTAAAAACTAACAAATACGAAAAAATATTTGAATAAGGACAAAAAAAAAAAAAAAAACCAATTGGTTTATTTAGCCGAACGGAGCCGATGGGTTGGGTAAATTCTGTTACATGGAATATCTTTATTGCTGGGTGTATTCCATCAAGAGAATTTGGCAGAGCAATGCGTGCTTTCCAACAAAAGCAGGTTGAGAACGTGAAGCCGACGGAGGTAACAATGGTGTGAACTTTTACCGGAAGTTAATGACTTAGTTGATTCTTTTGCGAGTGGAAGGAATTTGTTACCGTTGAAAGAATCTGTTACTGTTGTCGTCGTAAACTAAGTAATGGGAGAAGATTTAGAATTGGGCTAGAGAAAATGGGGGTGTGGTTCACCAAGAGAGAGAGAAAAGAAAAGAAGAAGGAGGAGGGGAATACGATTGGGTATTTTAGTCTTTTCGTTGCATTTGACAGAATTACTAACAGTTCCAAACTAGTCTGAAGTATAAGGGGTGTGAGTATTTAAAAATGAAGTGGAAGGGGTGTAGCTGAAAAATGAGCAAAGTACAAGGGGTGTCTATGAAATTTACCCATCTATAAGACATAATAATGCTCAAATCACCGATATGTTCAGGGGGTTTTAAACGAGGGATACGATTATAAATAATTATCAAATCTTTTTTTTAAAGTTAATGTTAGTTTGAAAAATCTACATCCTGTAAAAATAGTCAAAAAACATGTGTAGACATTTGTAGATAGTTTACCAACTTTTCATATTTGTTTGGAGGGGTAAAATATGTACTTGCCCCTTAAACTACTAATTGCATACTTGGCCAATTCAAGTTTTCCATCCGTCTCTTGGACGGAAAACTAAGTTCCAGGCTATAAATGTCTTTTAACATATCAATGTATGTATATGTATATCTGTATCTACTTCTTCTTCCCTAAAGCATACTGCTTGACAATTTCCTAATCCTAAATTAATGGGTTGCCCCCAAGCATAGGGCGGAAACCGACGCAGCATAATATCCGGTAAGTCCGGAGTCAAATTTACAAAGACGGTAATATGTGCTGACTAAAAACTCGGGTTGTTATAATTTAAATGGGCTCTTAAGTAGCCACTCCTTATCGATTGATTGACATTAATAAAAACTAAGAACTTGATTGTACTTTTTTAGAAAATTAAAATGTCGTACAGTCGTAGGTTTCATAGCACTTGTAACTAGTCCGGATTAACCTGCTCTGTTTGGAGTTCTTAAAAACGTATAATTTTAAATTGAAAAAGATACCCCGCAAGATGCGAGACTATATGGTCGCCGCATACCCATGCGCAGCGAAGAATGAGTTTTGGACCCTCATTCCCCCGTTCATATGGGCTCAGACGATACCCGGGTTCGTCTGCGGGAAGTATTTTCCAATCTAAAATCATTTTTTTATTGTTTGATAGGAGCAGTACCCGAACTAGCTACAGTGCGCTAATCACCCTGCAACTCTACCTAAACAATTACTCACTCATTATTAAGCAATAAAAAAAGGAAACCCTAGATTTAAGCATGAAAGAAAATAAATAAGAAATAACAATTAATTAAAAATCAATGAATAACGTACTTTAATTAAAAACAAAAATTAAAACTAAATATCATAGTGCGAGTAATTAAATAAAGCATAAAAAACTTGAAAAAAATAAAACTCGAAAGAAAACTAAACTTTGGAACGAAAAGCTTTGGCAGCCCCCGTTCTATGTTTCGTCCGTAGGACTCATCAGTGTGCGCAGCTTTTTCCTTTTTTCCACGCCTCCTGTTCTCTCCTTGTTCTCTCCTTTTATATGTGATGAAGTGCCGACCTAATAATTCCTTCCTCCGTGGAATAAAAAATCACTTGCAAAATCCCTTTTTGCCAAACGTGGCCCACTGCCGAGAAATTGGCTTAGAGCCCCATTCTTTTCCGGACGCGGGGTGCCTACTGCCCCTGTGGCCAAGGTAGGTGCTACTTGTTAGTTTAATTGGCATTTTCCGGATTATATCAAAACCATTGGAG